>JASEVX010000011.1:58898061-58947503 GCA_031761405.1 Serripes groenlandicus | reverse complement strand
AGAGAGAGAGAGAGAGAAAGAGAGGGAGAGAGAGATAGAGAGCGAGAGCAGGAGAGAGAGAGAGAGTGAGAGAGAGAGAGAGAGAGGGAGGTAGAGATAGAGAGAGAGAGAGAGAGAGAGAGAGAGAGAGAGAGAGAGAGAGAGAGAGAGAGAGGGGGGGGAGAGAGTGAGAGAGAGAGAGAGAGAGAGAGAGAGAGAGAGAGAGAGAGAGAGCGAGAGAGAGAGAGAGAGAGAGAGAGAGAGAGAGAGAGAGAGAGAGAGAGAGAGAGAGAGAGAGAGAGAGAGAGAGGGTTGAAACTTGTTCATTTACATCATAATAAAGGAGAGATATAACTTACATAATTCTTCTTTTCTCTCTCTCTCTCTCTCTCTCTCTCTCCCCCTCCCACACTCATTCACTCTCTCTCTCTCTCTCTCTCTCTCTCCTATTTTTCAAGGAATTTTGCATGTCAGCTGGAGGAAAGTTACCAATCATAACATCGAGTGACAAGGATACGTTCATCCATGGTTTTACTGGAAGACTGTTTAAAGGTATGATGCTTTTAACCCATTCTCACATACATCAAATCTGCAGCTGACAAATTTGAAAATATCAAAGATATGGTAAACCTCTATTAATTAAACATGCATGGAATTTGTACCATTTTACTTCAACTTCTACAGTCATCAATCTAATCAAACTTGGCACTTTTGTATGGAATAAAGGAATTTTAACACGAACTGGCACGCTTTGTCAATAAAGAGATGCACCTACGTTTCATACAGTAAACGAACTGTCCGTGAAAGTGACCATACAATATGAAATAAGATTTTTGAACATTTGTTATTTCGTCAAGAACAAGAAAACACGACACACCCCTGCTATAACTAAGTACTACGTATAGCTCCCTAATTGGTTCGCTAAACCATAGGCCATGACGTTAACCAGTGTGCGTGTAAGTCCCAACTAATATTGACCGGGCTGCAAGCCACTCAATGTCATTCCATAATGCTGGGGCAGTCCAGAGATAAAATGCGTGAATGTGTCATAGTCGTTTAACCCTTTCCCTCGTACAACAATTCAGCAGCAGACGACTTTGAACGTATTTTTGTCAAAACATAGAAAATCTCCATAATTGAATGGATAACCTATGAAAAAAAGTGGAAAACATTGTTGCAAAAGGAGAAATTGCACGTTTTGTGCAATTTCTTCTTTTGTCACTATGTTTTCAAAAAGCCGTCTGCTGCAGAGGCGTCAGAAATCGTCTATATGAGGGAAAGGGTTAAGACTTATATACAATTCTAGACACAGCGGACATGGGTTTCTGGTTTGGAGCTGAGGATGTTAACAAAGATGGAGTCTGGACTTGGGGTTCTGATGGCAGCCGAGTTCGAGATAGTTTCTTTAACTGGCAACTAGGTGAAGGCGACGACAGCTTTGTGGAAAATGAAAACTGCGGCTGTCTTTATAAGAAGGGCGATGCCGGGTTTCAGTGGCATGATTGCCCCTGCACAACAACAACTCTTTTTACCATCTGTGAGAAAAGGTAAGCCGTCTTTATATGTTCATAGCACATTTATATATATAGTGATTAGCTTTGTTTGTTTTTTAAAGCGGTACATGGCTATACTAATGATGAATGTTATGATGATGATAATAATAATAATAATAATAATACTATAATAATAATAATAATAATAATAATAATAATAATAATATAATAGTAAACAGCACCTTGACCTACACCATAACTTAATTAGTAAAAGGGCCATAACTCTTGTAAAATATCATGCAATTGTAACCCCTTTAGGATATGCACATCTCCTCTTGGTATAGAAGCTTCACGTAAAATTTTATTGAATTCCACCCAGTGGTTTGTAAGAAATAGGCCGGACAAAGTATGGCTTCCGACCGACCGACCGACCGACCGACCGACCGACCGACCGACCGACCGACCGACCGACCGACCGACAGACTGCCCGACACAGTGACTCCTATATACCCCCTCTTCTTCGAAGGGGGTATAATTATAATAACTAGGATAATAGTAAAAATAATAATAATATTTCATTTCATACATTCATTCTCTTTATTTGATAAAATCAATAATTATCTTATTAATAATCATACTATTTATCATTATTATTTTAATGGCGGGGATGTTGACGCTGATGGCATTCTAGACCATTCCCACACACAGACGCTTTCTGAAGCTTTCTTCGATACAATGTGGCAAAATAGGTAATTGCTCGAGATGAGCAATTTCTCCTTTTGTCATAACGTTTTCAGTTCTATTCTACAACTGAAACTTGTATATAAAGAGATTTTCCACATTATTACAAAGCCATCTGCTGCAGATTTGTTGTAATTGGGAAAGGGTTAAACACACCAGGCTTTCATAGATGACGATTCTGAAAATAGTCTATCCCGTAAAGCTAAACAGTCTTTGGCGTCATTATTTATATAAACAAAGATGTCAAGATTCACGTTTTTACTATTAGTCAAAACGATATCGAAATCAACATGTACGTGGTTGGTTCCCTGCATAGACACCGTATCCGTGAGTTAGTGGTTAGAGCGTCCGCCTCGGGAGCGGGGTTCTATTCCCGGTCGGGGAATGCCAATGCTTTAAAAAAAAAAGAAGGTAGTAGCGTAAAGCACGTACATTCAAACAAAGAAAGCACAACTTGTAAAGATATCTCCCACGATTCTGAGCGTGAATCCACTAGTCCTAGTTCGAAAGTTCGAAAGCGGTGTAATAAACTATCAAGTCAAACAAATCCATCACAAAGACAATGAGAAGCTAGATGTATAAGAGCAGAGGTCCAGATAAAGAGGTACTGTAAGTACTCAAAATAATCGTCTCACTGAGAAAATTATTTTGGGTACCCACAACATAGGGTTAGAGGGTCAAAAAAGGATTTTAGAACATGCAAAACGCCCCTTATCTAGAGCTCTGTAAAAGAGGCCACGCCATTTCAATCTTATTGAAATCAGACCAAATAGTTCGCTTTAAGAAGCAGTCATCCGATATATACGAGCGTTTGCTACTGCAGCGACATCTGTGTCTGGTTTTTTTTTTATGAGATTGGGGATAGTTATACTGATTTGCAACCGAGTTAGTTTTGAATCAATGTGTTCGTCTCAATGACATTATGTGCCTTGTTCGAACCCAGGTTGGGTCGTAAATGTTTAGATGGACTACAAACGGACTAGCACTCTACTTTTCAACGTGTGTTTTAACGCAAGTTCGTTTGTTTTAAGTTTGTTTATATAAATGTGTTTCTTCTTTTTCCAGTATGCAAGTCTAATGGACAACAGGGAGACTTTACACGAGACTGATAGCAGGTCGACCGCATGTCAATGAAATGTTTTAATGGGAAAAATAAAGAACACCTTAGTAGCAGATGTATTTCTTCGTTTTCTCTGTTTGACGAGTGTCCAGGTGCAGACGACTTGTCACAACACTGTGGAGTAAAAAAAGAGATTGCTTAAATATCTCTTTTACCCACAATGTTATTATCTGTACACTTAAAGTCTTTACCAGTCCAGATGTGTACACAGCCAGAGACATATAAAAACATAAATAAGTGTTTATATGTCTCTGACAATTGATTTATTGGGGTTTAACGCCGTTTTTAACAATTTCTCAGTCATATCATGCGTTTCCTGGTTTTCGCACACCTGTACTCCACAAAACAATCTTCCGAAGCAACTGGCTGCTTTTCCACATAGACTTAGCCCATTGGTGGAAGACGAATGACGCTGGTCGCGATGACTTTTGTCAAACGTCGGAAAGAAAGTTGGCCGAGCTGGGATTAGAACTCACAACCCATGGATTGACAGCACGCGTCGTTACAGACTGAGCTACCGGGACTCGACAAAGTAGACGACTCTCAAGATATCCAATCAGATTAATGTTTCTCACATGAAGACGCATTTTGACGCGTCTGCAGCTGAAAACTTTTGAAAACATTGTTCAATTAGTATACTTGCATCTAAAGAGGTATGTCGTCTGCTGCAGATTTGTTGTATTTGGGAAAGGGTTAAAAACCTCACACTAATTATGAGGGTGGGGGAGGGGAGTACAACAAGTTTTAGAATAGCGTTATTCAGACTGTTTGATTGTTCCCGAAGTGATCCCCGCGATCCTGAGAGAAGCCTCTACGCTGACCCGACCTGGTATCGAACCGCGGTCTCCCGCTCGAACGATGGGTATTCTGTCGACTCGCTCTTTATGATTTCACCCTTCCCTACATGCATCGTCGCACGTACAGTCGACAAGTTTTAAAAAACATTAACTCTTTCAGCTCCAAAGGCAAAATTGAGGTTTTTGCAAACAATACTGATTCAGGCGAGTCAGCTCATAACGAGCTTTCTCACCTGAAATCAGCATTGTTTGCCTTTTAGTTATTGAAATAGTCCAAACTTTTATAACATGAGAAATGGAAACGCCCGATTTTGAACATGGAAGAGTCTACTTTAAATAATTCGGCGCTGAAAGAGTTAAAGCGAAAAGAGCAAGTGCTCTAAGTGAACAATAAGATGTTTTGCCAGGGCTTTCAACTTTAATAATTGTTTTGACAAAACTGTACTGAAATTGCGTTTCAATTTAGGTGTCTGACTGGAATAATGCCTTTTGCGATTTGGCTGTTCATCGATCTTGATCTTAATAGTTAAATATTTTTGTATTATGGGCCGGAGGCCTAGATTGCTGAATAAAGAATTGAATTGAATTGAATTGATCTTAATAGTATGCGGACAAACATGGTAACAACGTTTGTTGAAAACTTAGAATGTGGACAGCATGTGAACGCTGCCCGCCTTAGGTGTTCCCATAATACGGGCGTATGAAAAGTGAAAGGAGTTTTCAGAGTTTCTTTGTTCATGTTTGCTCTGCGCAAATCAACCGTGCGATATTTGTGACCAGTGAAGATCCGGTTTTGCCAGGGCATCTGCGCAGTTTGAACTAGCTCTATCCTGTGCGCCAATAAGTCACACAGAATGCTTCTAGAAATTCTGTAAATCAGTTTCCATTTTGGATTCCTAGCAGGAATACCCAGGCAGATCTATTTCAACATGTGTTATCATAAATTTAGCTCTTTCCGACATACAACAAATCTGCAGCAGACGACTTTGAAAACATAGTGACAACAACCTGATAGGTCTCAATAAAAGATAGGTTAATTGTTAAATAAAGTTAAAAACATTATGGCCAAAGGTGAAATTGCTCATTATGAGCAAATTCACATTTGGCCACAATGTTTTCAAAAGTCGTCTGCTTCTATTGCGTCAAAATGCGTCTGCAGGTGGGAAAGTGTTAAAGTTGGTTTTCGCAGAGTATCTTCATTCCCGGTGTCAGTTACTCCAACCTTTGACAGACCAAACACATAGATGAAGTTTAACAACTAAACAGGAAAGGAGCTATCGGATCAGCGAAAATCAAACCTACGGCATTTTTGCGACCAGTTATAGTGCAGATCAACCAGCGCATCTGACTCAGCACTGTTCGACGAGTAGTCCATGGAATATAGTGTCCCTGAGTAGTCACAGAAGGCTTCACGAACTTTCAGTAAAATATTATCTATTTAGATACTTACATGCAGATAGAATATTTATCAATACATGCAATACATACGGTAAGGTAGTTTTCTTTAGCCCTTTCCCTCATACGACTTTGAGCATATTTTTTGTCAAAAACTAGAAAATCTCTATAATTGAATGGATGACCTATGACTAAACGTGGAAAACATTGTGGCAAAAGGAGGAATTGCTATGTTTTCAAAAAGCCGTCTCCTGCAGAAATTATATATATGAGGGAAAGGTTTAATTAAGCACTGCTCATTTTGATTCCAATGCAATGTTTTATGCAGTTTTCAACAGAACACTTGAATTGCTCCAATGAGGGAAGCCATAACGACCCTTTTATAATGAACCAATATGGAATCAAACCCCGGTCTGCCGCTCTGATCAACAAAACAGGGAGACGGAATCCCCAACAACTGAATGACGTGGACGACAATGGTACATCGGTAGAGCGCCGGCCTCTCGTATCAAAGGTCCCGTGATGAGCGGGTTTTTACTTTGTGAAGCAGACATCGAGCATGATGAATACAAGGTGAAAGCTTGTTTCGCAATCGATGTAAAATAAATAATTTAAACTAATGCCGGGATAAATGTCAGGGTTACATTTGGTAGTGTGTTACATCCAATACCTTAACCCTGTCCCACATACAGGCGCCTTTTGAAAACATTGTTGAAAAAGCAAATTCATGAAATTTATATCCCCCGCTTGCAGGAAATATTGTAGGAAAATGTTGAGGTTAGGTTTAAACATGTCAGTAGACTTTTTATTGAACATGTATTACAGGGTAAATTAAACGAACTTGGCCTAGGTTGTTACCAAGTTTGTGGCAGTTATTGCACGGAAACAGCAAGAAACGACTTTTTTTGTTAATTAAGGGACCAAAACTCCACTGAAAAAAGTCCACCGAAAGTGACGATCAAACTAGGCCTAGCCCTTAAGGCATTTAACCTTGTTACCAAGTTTGAAACAAGAGGGCCAAGATGACCTTAAATCGATCACCTGATTGATAGTGTATGGTGAGTGTAAGGAACGACAACTCTGCGAAGGAGATTGCCCTTGCATAATACTCTGCCAAGTGTTACCTCCCTTAGACCATCAATCTAATAACCATATGTCATTTGAAGCAAAAAGTTAATTTTACTCCTTTTCTGATGCTGCTTGGTTGCTATGCCTTTCAACAAATCAATATGGCTTGACAAAGTATGTAGATGATCAATGAAAGAACATTTCTACAAAACTATCTTTAAATCAGACAAGCACTTTTATAAGGATGCTTTATTAAAGTATTGTCATTTTGCCCCTTTTTTGATGCCGCCTGACTGCCATGTTTTTCGACCAATCAGTATGGCTTGAACAATTTTTATAGAGGGTCACCCAAGGAACATTTCTACCAAATTATATTTGAATCTGACAGGCAGATTCGGAGGAGAAGATTTTTAAAGTTTGGACATTTTGTCCCCTTTCTGATGCCGCAGCAACCAAAGTTCTCAATGGAATTTAAATCTTTGAACAATTTTGAAAGAGGACCACCAAAGGAACATTCCTGTGATGTTTGGTGGAAATTGTTCTTGCGGTTAAGGAGGAGATGATGTTTAAAGCTAAAAGTTAACACCAGACGGACGACGGACGACGGACAAAAAGTGATCAGAATAGCTCACCTTGAGCCTTCGGCTCTAGGTGATCTAAAAAAACGGTTCGCATTTGTGGCAGTTATTGCACGGAAACAACAAGAAACAACATTTTTTGTTAAATAAAGGGCCATAACTCCACCAAATGACGATCGAACTTGGCCTAGCCTTTAACCTTGTTACCAAGTTTGAAAAAAAACGGTTCACATTTGTGGCAGTTATTGCACGGAAACAGCAAGAAACAACATTTTTTGTTAAATAAGGGGCCATAACTCCACCGAAAGTGACGATCGAACTTGGCCTAGCCCTTAAGGCATTTAACCTTGTAACCAATTTTAAAAAAAAAAACGGTTCACATTTGTGGCAGTTATTGCACGGATACAGCAAGAAACAACATTTTTTGTTGAATAAGGGGCCATAACTCCCCCGAAAAAAGTCCCCCGAAAGTGACGATCAAACTTGGCCTAGCCCTTAAGGCATTTAACCTTGTTACCAAGTTTGAAAAAAACCGGTTCAAATTTGTGGCAGTTATTGCACGGAAACAGCAAGAAACAACTTTTTTTGTTAAATAAAGGGCCATAACTCCACCAAATAAAGTCTGCCGAAAGTGACGATCAAACTTGGCCTAGCCCTTAAGGCATTTAACCTTGTTACTAAGTTTGAAAGAAAACGGTTCACATTTGTGGCAGTTATTGCACGGAAACAGCAAGAAACGACATTTTTTGTTAAATAAGGGGCCATAACTCCACCAAATATAGTCTGCCGAAAGTGACGATCGAAGTTGGCCTAGCCCTTAAGGCATTTAACCTTGTTACCAAGTTTGAAAAAAAAAGGTTCACATCTGTGGCAGTTATTGCACGGAAACAGCAAGAAACGACATATTTTGTTAAATAAGGGGCCATAACTCCACCAAATAAAGTCTGCCGAAAGTGACGATCAAAGTTGGCCTAGCCCTTAAGGCATTTAACCTTGTTACCAAGTTTGAAAAAAAAAAGGTTCACATTTGTGGCAGTTATTGCACGGAAACAGCAAGAAACGACATTTTTTGTTAAATAAGGGGCCATAACTCCACCGAATAAAGTCCGCCGAAAGTGATATTCTAACTTGGCCTAGCCCTTAAGGCATTTAACGTTGTTACCAAGTTTGAAAAAAAAAGGTTCACATTTGTGGCAGTTATTGCACGGAAACGGCAAGAAACGACATTTTTTGTTAAATAAGGGGCCATAACTCCACCAAATAAAGTCCGCCGAAAGTGACGATCGAACTTGGCCTAGCCCTTAAGGCATTTAACGTTGTTACCAAGTTTGAAAAAAAAAGGTTCACATTTGTGGCAGTTATTGCACGGAAACGGCAAGAAACAACATATTTTGTTAAATAAGGGGCCATAACTCCACCAAATAAAGTCCGCCGAAAGTGATATTCGAACTTGGCCTAGCCCTTAAGGCATTTAACGTTGTTACCAAGTTTGAAAAAAAAAGGTTCACATTTGTGGCAGTTATTGCACGGAAACGGCAAGAAACAACATATTTTGTTAAATAAGGGGCCATAACTCCACCAAATAAAGTCCGCCGAAAGTGATATTCGAACTTGGCATAACCGTTAAGGCATTTAACCTTGTTACCAAGTTTGAAAAGAAACGGTTCACATTTGCGGCAGTTATTGCACGGAAACGAAGTGTGACGGACGGACAGACGGACAGACGGACAGACAGACGGACGGACGGACAAACCGAAATTAATAACCCCCCTTTTTTTCTTCGAAAAAGCGGGGGATAAAAAGAAGAATTTGCTCATGGTGAGCAATTTCTACATTTGCCACAATGTTTTCAACTCTATTCAATAATTGTACTTTCATTTAAATATATTTTCTATATTTTATGTGGTTATGTTTTCAGTCGTCTGCTACATATTTGTTGTATGAGGGAAAGGGTTAAAATATATGACATTAACCGTCAAAGACGATAAGAAAACAAGAGGTCAATGCTGGCCATTAATAGCTCACCATAGTTAAAGATCGGTTTAAGGCCCCCAAAGGAACATTAGTGTAATATTATTTTGAAATTGGGCCAGCGATTTCGGGGTGATGTCCTTTTCAAATGTCAAACTATGGCAGCCATCTTGTGCAGCGGAGCAGAACGGTTTAAATAATGAAAGTATATTTATTTAATAGAGATGAACACGTTGTCTCAAAAGATGACTTTTGCTAATTATGAGGAATTTTCCCTTTTGCAACAAAGTTTTCAAAGGTATTTCGCTGCAAATGTATCAAAATGGGTCTGCATGCCGGAGAGGTATAACACTATATCTGCAAGTCCGAGAATATAATATTGCAGGCTTAAAAACTCAAACTTAAAATCTATATTTGTTATTCAATATGTATTTATTATCTTTAAATAAAACAAATGACATGAAATAATCTTTATTTCTAACAGAGGCATTTTCATCCATCTGGTAGAGAAAATGTTTCAAAATATCGTGGGAAAAGAAATGCTCATTCTAAATATTCATCGTTTACCTACAATTGTTTACTCCAGTCTTAAAATTATACATATACAATGTGGATATATTTACATTTACCTTTCACCCTCCATTTTTTCTATTTGGAAGAGTCTAAAATTGTAAATGATTAAATGAACTTACATTTCTCTTTCAACAAATTAACTACCGCCACGGTGGTGTAGTGGTAGAGCGTCCACCTCGGGTGTGGACGGTTGCGGGTTCGATCCCTGGCTGGGTCATAGGCAAGACTATAGTGGAGTGCTCCGCGGAGCACGTGTGTCACCTGCACCTGCTCAAAGTGTGACGGACAGACAGACAAGACAAGACAGACGCCGGAAAATTGTTGAAATAGGCCAGATACTTTGGGAGAAGATTTATAAACGTTTCACTATAGCCAAATAAGGCTGAAGGCCCAGCGGTTACAGAGGTGAATACATTTGAAGCAAAAAGTTAACGCATGCACAACGGACAATTCGCCATGACATAGGCTACACTGGCTTTCAGCCAGTGCAGCTAAAACTTGTTGGAAGTGGCGTAAAACACCAAACAATCATGAATCAATAACCTACAGTTGTCAACCAGGACACTGAAATTACTTCCGAGTTAACCCTTTCCCACATACATATCGAGGGCTTGGTGTGAAACAGTTGTAACTAAAATTTGTATTGTGTTAAAAAGGTTAATCACCTTGCCATAAAGTTTTTATAAGCGTTCAATCTTTTTACTTGGTAAACAATGGACATTTAGGTGCCATTGCTCGTTCTGAGAAATGGCGACCTAAATTTGCATTGTTTACAATGGGGTCAAAATTGTCCCTTAACCAGGGTGTTCAAAATAGGTTTTTAGTTACAACCGTTTCACACCAAGCCCTCGATATGCTCTCTGCAGCAGACAACTTATGAAAACATTGTTGCAAAAGAAGAAATTGCTCCTCATCAACAATTTCCCCTCTTGCCACAATGTTTTCAATCTAATTCAAGGCTGAAAATTAATTATAGTATAAACCATATGGTTACAAAGTCCTCTGCTGCAGTTGTGCTGTATGTGAAAAAGCCTTAAAATGTTCGAGGGATCTATGGATTTATACTCAATTTAGTTATGCATTTTCTGCCTTGCAATTCATTCAGCAAGCCAGTGCTAAAAACAATCTAGAAAACAGCCCAGAAGCAGTTCCGATTTTATTTTTCATATGAGCAAAATTCTTTTTTTCTTAAAACATAAATAAGCAATATTATATTTGAGTAATTGCTAATCTACTGTACAATGAACATGCTGTAATTTGTATTAGCCCCTGGCCCAAAAACTGGACTACATACGAGTATATGGGTACGCTGTATTGAAGTAAACAACAAACAGGAGCACTTTTGAAGTGTGCAAGACAAATTGTGAAAATATTGTGGGAAAAAAGGGAAATTACTTAAATTTTGCTTTGCGGAGAATATTTTTACTCTAATTTAAAGATTTTCATTTCATCGGTTTTCTTATTTTTTCCTGTCTTCAATCAGACAAAATCTTAAATTGTTCCACTATTCCAGATGTTACATTTAACCCTTTCCCTCATATAGACGCTTTCTGACGCCTCTGCAGCAGATGGCTTTTTGAAAACATAGTGACAAAAGAAGAAATTGCACAAAACGTGCAATTTCTCCTTTTGCCACAATGTTTTCCACTTTTTGTCATAGGTTATCCATTCAGTTATGGAGATTTTCCATTTTTTGACAAAATACGTTCAAAGTCGTCTGCTGCAGAATTGTCGTATGAGGGAAAGGGTTAAATGCTCATAGGTTAAAAACCCTCTCCCACATTCAGATGCTTCTGTACTAAATGATTTTGAAAAAAATGTTGCAAAAGTAGAAATTGCTCATGATGAGCAATTTCTCCTTTTGCCACAATGTTTTCAACTCTATTAAATTTGTATGGAGATTTTTTTTTCTTGTTTTTGCCAAGAAATTTTCAAAGTCGTCTTCTACAGATGTGGGAAAGGGTTGAACTGTTGCGGTTCATTCCTGTTCTATATCAATTAATTGAGGTATTATTGAAATATCTGCAATCACTGCTAAGACAATAATACGGTGTTTGAAGGAATAAATGTCTTCCCTGTCAATAAACAAAAACTATAACCAATTAACACACACGTTCTGATGCCACTGCAGAAAATGACTTTTGAAAACAATGAGACAAAAGGAGAAATTGCTTGAATGAGCAAGTTCTCATTTTGCCACAATGTTTTCAACTTAATTATCCCTACATTTGTAGACATTTTCCATGTTTTGCCTCGATGTTTACTATAGTTGTCCGCTGCAGATTTGTTGTATATTGGAAAGGGATAAGTCAAAGCCTGATGGAAAAGTCAGACAGACGTACAGATAGACAGCAGAGAAGTGTCATGTGTCACACTGCCAAAACTCGGTTCACCTTTAAAGACAACAAAACTTGACATTTGTTATAATTTCTAAAACTTCCGAAAACTATTTTTTGGTGGCTTTAGCTAAAATATTAAATTAGATCATCAACAAAAATGACCAAGGTGTTCATACAAGAGAGTTCAAGGGAACACATGTGTCACACACCATGATGTACGTAAATAAAACAGTGACAGACAGTTAACCCAGGTGATTCCAATGTGTCGCCCGCTATGATGTCCGTTATTAAAACAGTGACAGACAAGACAACCCAGAGATGTTTCCCATGTGTCGCCCACCATGATCTCTGTAAATGAAACAGTGACAGACAGACAACCCATAGATGTTTCCCATGTGTCGCCCACCATGATCTCTGTAAATGAAACAGTGACAGACAGACAACCCAGAGGCGATTCCCATGTGTCTCCCTGTCAAGGCAAACAACACCAAAATACAGTGTTAACATTTACATCTCATTTCCCTTTAAACTTTTTAAACTTTCCTGGTTTAAAACTGCTCTTTTTGTTACTACTTTGCTTTATGTGTCCTTGTTTCTTTCCACTGCTTTTTGGATGTAAAGACGACTTTTTCTCCTTCTTTCCCGGAGACTTAACATTGTCACGCTTTTTGTTGTGTTTTCCTCCTTTCTGATCATTGGTCTTGCTTTCCCCTTCATCTTCTTCTTCTGATGAACTTTCTTTTTCTAAAAATATAGTATTGCAAATCTCATAATAACCTGGTCTTGATGACGAGTTTACTCATCAAAAAAGATTTTAGAATAAGAAATATGCAGCTTATCTACAGCTCTGAATAATTCACCAAATGGCCTGATTTTTTACTTTTCCAAATTGAAACATATGAAAAGACAAAATAAACAGTCGAAAACATTGTGGCAAAAAGATATTTCTAATAATGAGCAGTTTCTCCTGATTAAAGTTGTATCAGTTTGCAAGGTGACTGAACACAATAAGCGTAATGCACAAACAATAATTACACCCGATATCGATTTTTTTATCTGTCTATTGTTGTAATATTGAAAGCGTTATGCACAGCCGCTCGATAACGATATCGATTTTTTTTTTAACTGTCTATTGTTGAACAAAGCATTATGCAAACATGTGGATTAACGTTTTAGTCATATTTCGTGTTTCAAATGTTTCAAATGTTAGGTTTTTGAAAATTTATAATTCTATTCCCTTAAATTTCATACAATAAAATTAGGAAGCCAAGCAAGATCAGTGTTATAATGAGATCAGCTTTAAAACGAAGAGCTATATAGAGGAGTGCCAGTGTACATATACTTGAAAAACATTTGTTGTTATATTTCAACACTGTTTCCAGTAGAGGACTGTTAAGAATATGTCAATATGTAGATTTTTCAGAAAAAGTGAATGAATGAATGTATATTGTTTTATGGCGCATCGACAGCTAAGGTCATTTAGCGCGCAATTAAATTTAATTATTCGTGACCCCTGGGTAAACAAACCAGTACTAGGCTAGAACATGTGCCTTGCCCAAGGGCACTCCACCATGACCGTAGTGCCGCGACTGGGGATCGAACCCGGGACACCCGGTTTCGAAATCCCCGACGCTAACCACTCGACCACAGCGGATTCCTGATGTTATGTGGGTAATCAAAAGGATCGTCCCACTGACCTTCCTATTAAATCCGATGTTATGGGTAATCAAAAGGATCGTCCAACTGATCTTCCCATTTAATCCTATGTTATGGGTAATCAAAAGGATCGTCCCACTGACCTTCCTATTAAATCTGATGTTATGGGTAATCAAAAGGATCGTCCCACTGACCTTCCCATTAAATCCTATGTTATGGGTAATCAAAAGGATCGTCCCACTGACCTTCCCTTGTAATCCTATGTTATGGGTAATCAAAATGATCGTCCCACTGACCTTCCCATTAAATCCCATGGTATGGGTAATCAAAAGGATCGTCCCACTGACCTTCCCATTAAATCCTAAGTTGTGGGTAATTAAAGGGATCGTCCCACTGACCTTCCCATTAAATCCGATGTTGTGGGTATTCAAAAGTATTGTCCCACTGACCTTCCCATTAAATCCTATGTTATGGGTATTCAAAAGAATCATCCCACAGAGACAATCCTTTTGAGTACCATAATCAAAGGTTTTGGGGGTCAAATAAGGTTTTTGAAAATTTATAATTCTATTCCCTTATATTTCATGCAATAAAATTTGAAAGCCAAGCAAGATCAGTGTTATAATGAGATCAGCTTTAAAACGGAGAGCTATATAGAGGAGTGCCTGTGTACATATACTTGAAAAATATTTGTTGTTATATTTCAACACTGTTTCCAGTAGAGGACTGTTAAGAATATGTCAATATGTAGATTTTTTCAGAAAAAGTGTTAAACTCTTTAACTAACTTAAAACTGTAGAATTTTTAACTTTATTATTGCAAAACACTGCTTTATTGCAGATATGTTTTAAGTGTGAAATTAAGTCACAAACCTTTTGTCATAAGATATACCCCCTCTTTAACCATTTCCTACACGCAAAAGCATTTTCAGATATTTATAGCAAACATTGTGAAAATATTGTGACAAAAGGAGATATTTCTTGCTCATAATGAGCAATTAATTTCATCTTTAGCCACAATACTTCCAACTCTATCCAATATTTAGACTTTCATTTATAGACTTTTTCCAAACTTTACCAAGATGTTTTCAAAGTCATCTGCTGCAGATTTGCTGTATATTGGAAAGGTATATTTGACAGTAAATAGATGTATATATTCATACATACCCTCTGTAGGAACTGTCCTTATTGAAAATTCGTTTGACTTCTCATCTTTTGTAACTGTAATAAATAAGGTGATATTTATCACACATGCATAAACCATGTAGTGTTTAGAGTGTCGTGTCCAGCGGGGAGCAGGAGACAGGGGGGTTTAATCCCCGTTAAATCATACCAGACTCAAGTGGTACAAATGGTTACCTTCTAGGCACATAGTGGTACAGGGATAGTATGACGACTGCTGCATCATAGTGACTGACAATATCTGAACTAGTGACCTAGTTTATTTCCTCATGAAGATTGGATGTTGTGTTTGCGGTCACCTCTGTTAAGCAGCCACTTGAAGATTAACCAAAACAATTGCATTTTTCTTTATTTCACTTGTATTAAGCAGCCACCTGTGTTCAGCAGTCACATTAAACAAGTTTAACTGTAGTTCAATAAATCTTTGTAAGTTATACTTTTAAAAACTGCTTCTATGCATGTTTTGAAAACTTGTCTTTCACAACATATAGTCATGAGTTAGGTGTCTAGAGCAAACATCTTTTGGAAAAATGTTTTCAATCTTCATCAATTATACATTCATTTATAGAGATTTTCAATCTTTTTTCCGAAAATATCTTCAAAAGCTGTCTTCTGTAATTTTGTTGCATGTGAAACAGGATTAAATCAGAGTTCAAGAAAAGGGGCGTCCAACATATTCTAAAATCTTTATTTGACCCTCTAACCCTATGTTAAGGCTACAAATAAATTTAAGTTATTTTTGGGTAACGAGCTGTATACTATACCCCTCCTTATCTAAACCTCTGATTCAATGTTTCCAAATAAGCAAACGAAAGAGCAAAAGAAATAACTTACTTTCACCAGGTATTAAGTTGGAAAACTTCTTAAATTTGGCGACGAAAAATCCATCCAGATTGTGTGTATGTGGGTAAAACCTCCTCGTGTGTTTAACATGTGGATGGAATCTGTGCTTCTCAAAACTGGAAAATAAAAAGTTTAAAAGAGTATAAACACCATTCAATAATGGTTTCCCCCTTTCCTCAAACCATATTCATTTTGATGCCTCTGCAGCAGACGACTTTTTCAACACTACTACTGCAAGTTTGTCATTTGTGGGAAAGGCGTAAAGTCATATCACAAAGTCTAGTTCCTGTATCCAAGTGATCCCTTGCACAGTGATACCTCAGTTGTTTCGCAAACTTCCAAACTTCTATTTTCTTGTGCAGTGGCCCATCAAGTGATTATATCACATAAACTATTATCTGAAAGATTTTTAACGCTTCAAATGTTATCATTTGTGGACGTACATTGAAATGGAAGCTCTTTATAAGTAGTTAAAAATTTCCGTCATATAGACGCTTTCTGACGCCTCTGCAGCAGACGGCTTTTTGAAAACAGTGACAAAAGAAGAAATTGCACAAAATGTGCAATTTCTCCTTTTGCCACAATGTTTTCCAATTATTGTTATAGGTTATCCATTCAATTATGGAGATTTTCTATGTTTTGACAAAATACGTTCAAAGTCCTCTGCTGCAGAATTGTCATATCAGGGAAAGGCTTAAAATATTTTCATATCTGCTCAATAGCCATTGATTGTATCAGAGAATGGGAAATAAATAGTAATAAATAGCTGATCATTACTGTACCTTTTAAACCCTTCAACTCCAAAATCAAGGCCAGTCGGCACTAATTTTACATTTCTCTTCTTTAAGGCATAATCCACTACCGCTTCATTTTCTTCTATCTGAAAACCAAATCATATGAGTATTAGGAGGACTAGAGAAGGAGGAGCATTCTGGTCTTTTACCACCTATATTTCCCTTATGGTGCCAGAAAGCGTCCGGATGTGGGCAAGTGTTATTATAGGACAAGCAATAGAACTTCCACAATTGACTGGGACCATTATTTTGAGTACCCACAATATAGGCTTTGAGCGTCAAATAAGGGTTTCACTTTGGGAATTTGAATTACTCACTTAATCAAGAGCTATTATAAGCTGGGTATTATTGCATCATCCTTTCCAGTAAAACCTTTGTTATGGGTATTCAAAAGAATCGTCCCACTGACCTTCCGACATTAAATCCTATGTTATGGGTATTCAAAGAAAGTGTCCCACTAACCTTCCCATTAAATCCGATGTTATAAGTAATCAAAAGGATCGTCCCACTGACCTTCCCATTAAATCTGATGTTATGGGTAATCAAAAGGATCGTCCCACTGTCCTTCTCATTAAATCTGATGTTATGGGTAATCAAAAGGATCGTCCCACTGTCCTTCTCATTAAATCTGATGTTATGGGTAATCAAAAGGATCGTCCCACTGACCTTCCCATTAAATCTTATGTTATGGGTAATCAAAAGGATCGTCCCACTGACCTTCCCATTAAATCTGATGTTATGGGTAATCAAAAGGATCGTCCCACTGACCTTCCCATTAAATCTGATGTTATGGGTAATCAAAAGGATCGTCCCACTGACCTTCCCATTAAATCTGATGTTATGGGTAATCAAAAGGATCATCCCACTGACCTTCCCATTAAATCCCATGATATGGGTAATCAAAAGGATCGTCCCATGGACCTTCCCATTAAATCCCATGATATGGGTAATCAAAAGGATCGTCCCATGGACCTTCCCATTAAATCCTATGTTGTGGGTATTCAAAAGTAGCGTCCCACTGACCTTCCCATTAAATCCTATGTTGTGGGTATTCAAAAGTAGCGTCCCACTGACCTTCCCATTAAATCCGATGTTATGGGTAATCAACAGAATCATCCCACTGACCTTCCCATTAAATCCTATGTTGTGGGTATTCCAAAGTATCGTCCCACTGACCTTCCCATTAAATCCTATGTTGTGGGTATTCAAAAGTATCGTTCCACTGACCATCCCATTAAATCCTATGTTGTGGGTATTCAAAAGAATCGTCCCACTGAGACAATCCTTTTGAGTACCATAATCAAAGGTCAAATAAGGATTTTAGAACATGCACAACTAGAAATATCACTGAAGGTGATGAATACCCCCAGCTGGTGCCTGACAATATACATATGTATGAGAAATTCAAGGGACCATAACTCATCTAAAAATAATTCCAGTGCAACACGCCGACAATATGCACAACTAGGCTTGGTATCAATCATTCTTGTGAAATTATATTGAATTCTGACCAAGGGTTGCAGAGAAATAGTGTTCACAAGAAATGTCTACAGACCAACCGACCGACAAGCGTGACTCCTATATATAGCCCCCATATACTATGTATCTGGGGGTATAATAATTCCCGTTAGCTAGAACTCTGGTCCTACTGTGATGACTCGGGGAGGCATACACACTATCTGAATAGAGCATTCCTTTCTCATTCATTGGAGTTGAACCCTTTCCTACCTAAAAACATATTTTGATGCCTCTGCAGCAGATGACTTGAAAACAATGTGACAAAAGGAGAAATTGCTCATGATGTTTTTGAAGTTGTGTGCTGCAAGTGTGTTGTATGTAGGAAAGGGTTTACGCTTTCTGCAACTATTGTTTAGTTTGATCAGAGCTTTTAATTTAACTCAACAATTTGAACTGTTTGCAGAAGGGCAGCATACACTTGTTATTGATTACCATTAGTCTCCATAATAAGAATACATTCTCACATCTGGCAACACGAACATTCATAATTTTTATTTTTATATATAAGTATGATTTGGAAGCAGACTTGTTTTCAGCAAGTTCCCCACTTTCCACAATATTTTGACAAGCCGACAGCTTCAGAGCTATAATCAAGTCATATACAGTCAAACTATCGTTAAACAGGTCCACAAAATTCGTGATCAAGACATTAAATTCAAGGAACGGATATTTTATACTTAATTATTTCGCGTTCCGCATCCAGACAAAAAATATCAGAACAGAGCAACCATTTACACATAATCAAAGTACTGAAGTACTGGTAACGAATTATTTTGAACATTTGTAAAATCTAATTTATGAATGCAATTGATCATGCTATTGCACAATTTAGTCTATTTTATTATTATTAATATTTTTGTCAAGAGATTTTTTTTTATCAGTTGACAGTTTTAGTAAATGTAGCATTTCAACGGCGATGCGAGCGTTTAACATGCACACTAACTCTTTCACTGAGCTCTGCGTAAAGTCTGTCAAAACACCCATGGCATATTTGTGAGATTTACATTGTTAGTTCGATTTGTTTTCGTCACCAGGGGCGGATCCAGGATTTCGGCTTATATTATAACTATGTTTTATGTGAGTGAATTAATTATTATAAATCTATAATAAGAAGTGAAACTCAAACTATTATGGTTTCCGCAAGATTTAACTTTATATAGCGTTGTTGCCACTCTCTATATATGTATGTCTCTGATTCAGTATGACTGTATAATTAATAGACATGTAATATCCAATAATCATTATAATGTGATGTCAGTCTGCCTCTTTCTCTCCCTCATTGAAGAACCCTAATATAACCATAAACTCTTACCAGAACAGAGCAGGTGCAATAGACTATATAACCTCCTGTGCTTGACTTGGCGTCACAACAGTCGATAGCAGCCAACAGTAACTGTTTTTGTAAGTGGGAGCATTGCATAATGTCATCAAACTCCTTGGAGATCTTGACTTCTGGATCTTTTGAGATGACCCCTGTTCCACTGCAGGGAGCATCCAGCAACACTCGGTCAAATCCTTTAATGAGCTGTAATGAATTTTAATCAGTTTAACTCTTTCTAACCTATAGTCACATTTTGACGCATCTGCAGCAGGCGGCATTTGAAAACGTTGTGACAAAAGAAGCAATTTCTCCTTTTGCCACAATGTTTTCAACTCTATTTAATAGTAAAACTCATTTATTGTTTTTGTCAACAAGTTTTGCTGCAGAATTGTCCGAGGTAGAGAAGGGTTAACCCTTTCCCTCATATAGATGCTTTCTGACGCCTCTGCAGCAGACGGCTTTTTGAAAACATAGTGACAAAAGAAGAAATTACTCATAACGAGCAATTTCTCCTTTTGCCTCAATGTTTTCCACTTTAAGTCATAGGTTATCCATTCAATTATAGAGATTTTTTTCTTTTTTGACATTGTGTGAAAGTTAAACAAGTTATGCAATGTGATCTGTCACGGCAACAACAAAAGCTAATAGTTTTTCGACCAATCAACATGGCTTAAAGAAATCTTGTAGACTATTTCTACAAAATGATTTGAAAATCGGACAGATACTTTTGGAGGAGAAGATTTTTAAAGTTTCCACTTTAGCAATATAAGACAAAAACAGCCCCGCATCCTGGCGGCCATATTTTTTGATCAATCAATATCTGTATAGGGTCAACCAAACGTTTCTACTAAATTATTTGCAAATCTGCCAGATACTTACAGAGAAGAAGATTTTTTAAGAATTTCACTACAGATATATAAAGCAAAACAGTCCCACCCCTAACGGCCATGTTTTTCGACCAATCAACATGGCTTAAAGGATTCTTCTTGTGGGTCACCCTGGGATCATTTCTACACAATTTCAGTCTAAGATGCTGCAAAAGGATGTCTGCATGTAGTAAATATTTAATCAATAAACTTACTGAAGGGAAAACTTTTCCATCATAATCTGACACAACTGTATTGGTGACACCCATTCGGTGCAGGTTGCCCACAACGGCTTTAGCTCTCTCTTTATTGGCATCATTTGCAAATAACATGCCTGTGTTCTTCATCAAGGCAGCTGTACAAAGAAATATGAATGGAAAAAAATTCAAAAAAAAATCTCAATATATGAAAGTGTAAATACTGCAGCAAGTTGAAATCATTGTGGAAAATGCTTACAAAATATATCTGCTGCAAATGCGACAAAATGCATCTGCATGTGGGAAAGGGTTAAACTTGTTAATGAATTAACTACATATGATAAGAAACACTGTTTTAATTTAACCGAATATAACAGTCTCCTTAATTCTCTCAGGTACAGATCAAGGGCTTCATGTAAAACGGTTGTATAATTACATCTTGTTCAAGATGCAGTTACAATCGTTTCGCATGAAAACATCCTGATATTGTACAGCACGAGGAATTACAATAAATACAAACGTTATCCCTTTCAACTCTTACAACAATTCTGCAGCCGACGACTGAACATATTTTATCAAAAAATAGAAAATCTCTATGATTGAATGGATAACCTATGACTAAAAGTGGAAAACATTGTGGCAAAAGGAGACTTACCAATGTATGTTGTTTTTCCACCTGGGGCAGCACACATGTCTAGGACCCTTTCGTTCTCCTGGGGTGCAAGAGCCATCACAGGCAGGTAACTGGCGCCACCTTGTAACATGTAGTGTCCCGCAAGATACTCTGGAGAAGCGCCTGAAAATTTAAAAGGAGAATATAAAAACAAAATTATCAAAGGGAGATAATTCATTCCAGAGTATAGACGGGGAGTAAACTGGTCTTTCCAACCAAAATTTCTCTTATTACTCAACCAACCCTTTGTTGTGGGTACTTAACACATATCATCTCACTGAGACATCAAAAGGTTTGAGTGTCAAATAAGGGTTTTTGAGTTTGAAATACTTATCTAGTGCTCTGTACTTGTCTGGTACACGGCATACTATATTAAACTAGAATGGAGTGCTCCGCGGAGCACATGTGTCACCTGCACCTGCTCATTGATAATGTGACGAAAAGGTGTGACAGACAGACGGAGGACAAAAAAAAAAGTAATCCCCAAGTGCCTACCATGCTATGCAGGGTGACACAATAAGTATGTCTGGCATGAACCAATAACAGTGACTAGACCTTCCCTATTATATCAATATATCTTAACCCTTTCTCACATAAAATATATCTGCAGCTGATGACTGTGTTAACATTGTAGGCAAATGCATGGAAAATATGTACAGATGAAGAGTAATTATTTATTGGAAATGAAAACAATGTGACAAAAAGAGAAAATGATCTGACATTATTTCTCCTTTTGTCACAATCTTTTCAAAAGTCATATTCTGCAGATGCATCAAAATACATCTGTAAGTGGGAAAGGATGAACCCCTTGCCTGATACACACAATTCCTGAAAACATTTTGGAGAAAATGTTAAAATGATTAAATCAAGCAATTATTCCTTTTCCAACAATAATTTCACCTCCATTACAAAATTATACTTCCCCTTGACCAGATATTTCCATGTTTCTTGAAATGCTTGTAAAGCTATTTTCAATTTTAATAGGTAAATGGATAATCTTTTTCCCAACACAAGAAATTGGCAGGAGACAACTTTGAAAACATCTAGGAAAAGAAAATATATGCAATACTCATTAAAAAAAAAAAAAATTTTAATAAAAGAGAAAGCATCTGATGCAAACACCTGAAATTTTTCCTGCATGTGGTAAATGGTTAACCTTTTTCCACATACAACAAATCTGAAGCAGACAACTTTGAAAACATACTCAAAAAAAAAATTGGAAACTCCCTTTAAATGAAAGTACAATCATTGAATAGAGTTGAAAACTAATTTTTGCTTGTTTTAAGCAATTTCTTCTTTTGTCGCCATGTTTTCAAAAAGCCCTCTGCTGCAGAGGCGTCAGAAAGCGTCTATATTAGGGAGAGGCTTAACTTACCGACAGGTATTTGTGAATCATAGACCACCAAACCAACTTTCGACCATTTCCCAATCGGATCCAAGTTGACACCCCGATTAATAAGGGCCTGAGCCAAGTCTCTCCTCCGTGTCTTTAAAGTGTTCGTTCTGATTGTGATAGGACGCGGAACTTCATTGGATTCAAGAAAATCAACAATCTAGGGGAAAAACAAGACATGTTTTAAATGATCATTTACTGTCTTAGATAATTTAAAACTTTTGAAAGCTGTCTGTCTGCTTTGGCTCTTTCATATAAACAAAACAATATCTTTCCAAAACAAAACAATTCTGCGGACAGATGTCTTTGAAAACATATGGTATATATCTCAATAAACGTAATTATTGCCTGCTAATGATCAATAGTTTTCCACCTACAACAAATTGCAAGCAAACGTCTTCAGAAACATCCAGACAAAACTATTGAAAATCTCTACAAATGACCGTAGAATTATTGTAAAGAATTGAAAATGTGTCTGTAAAAGGTTTTTACCTATTTACCCTTTCCTTCATATAGATGCTTTCTACCGACTCTGCAGCAGACAGCTTTTTCAAAACAGTGACAAAAGAAGAAATTGCTAAAAATGAGCAATTATTCCTTTTCCCACAATGTTTTCCACTTTTGGTCATAGGTTATCCATTCAATTATAGAGAATTTCTAGTTTTTGATAAAATATATTCAAAGTCATCTGCTGCAGAATTGTCGTATGAGGGAAAGGGTCAAAGTTTCATACACAGACAATTGAAAAAAATTCTCACATCTGGCAACACGAACATTCATAATTTTTATTTTTATATATAAGTATGATTTGGAAGCAGACTTGTTTTCAGCAAGTTCCCCACTTTCCACAATATTTTGACAAGCCGACAGCTTCAGAGCTATAATCAAGTCATATACAGTCAAACTATCGTTAAACAGGTCCACAAAATTCGTGATCAAGACATTAAATTCAAGGAACGGATATTTTATACTTAATTATTTCGCGTTCCGCATCCAGACAAAAAATATCAGAACAGAGCAACCATTTACACATAATCAAAGTACTGAAGTACTGGTAACGAATTATTTTGAACATTTGTAAAATCTAATTTATGAATGCAATTGATCATGCTATTGCACAATTTAGTCTATTTTATTATTATTAATATTTTTGTCAAGAGATTTTTTTTTATCAGTTGACAGTTTTAGTAAATGTAGCATTTCAACGGCGATGCGAGCATTTAACATGCACACTAACTCTTTCACTGAGCTCTGCGTAAAGTCTGTCAAAACACCCATGGCATATTTGTGAGATTTACATTGTTAGTTCGATTTGTTTTCGTCACCAGGGGCGGATCCAGGATTTCGGCTTATATTATAACTATGTTTTATGTGAGTGAATTAATTATTATAAATCTATAATGTTTAACAAATCGCATAAAATAAGAATTAAAAAAAAAAAAAAAGAACAGTTCCTATTAGGACTCGAACTCGCGTCCATAAGTAGTCCATGATTAGTAGTTCTACACGCTCTCCATTGCACCACGGTACTTTGATACAACGTTTGAGCGTTACTTTCGTATATATATTAAGCTAACTGAATGCGCGCGTATGTAAACCATGATCTACAGGGCTCTCACTAGGCTTAAATTTTAGGGAGAAGTGACTTCCCCCTCCGGGCAATTTAGGGCGAAGTGGGGAGACTTAAGGGAGAAATTAGGCCTACATCTCTTTTTGTGTCGTTACGCGTCGTAACCGCATCGCATCGTTTGGGATAGAACACATTTACTTAAACAAAGATGAATGTTTTATTATTTTATTTTAATTATGATTATCACATGAAGTTCTAAAATTGTTTTTCCCTAAGAGTAGTTGCGATCCGAACATTATGTTCTAATGTCGCAGAAATTATTAATGAAGCTACCTTTTACTCGCCATTCCGTGTGTCAGGCATTTTATTAAGAAGTCGGTTGTAAGTGTCATAAACAATGTAAATTATTTGTATCGGGTTTGCGATCCGAACATTGTGTTCTAAAGTCGCCGAAATATAATTAATGAAGCTACATTTTACTCGCCGTGTAAAGGTTTCAGGCATTTTGTAAATTAGTCTGTCGTAAGTGTCATAAACAACGTAAATTATTTGTATCGGCTAAACATACACACTCTTTACAAGTAGAATTGAGGTATTGTCTTTTGATTGGTTAATTCCAAATAGTATGACACCCCCATGCTACAGCATTTATTATGAAACCCCTAAAAAAATCTCTAAAAAATCTCATTTTCTCAATTATTGAAGACGATTATCTCATTAAACCATGAATAGATTCATAATATTATTTATACTATTGAAAGGGTTAAAACATAATTCGACTTCCATCTCATTTACATCGGATACGTATTTAATGTTTTATCAGGGGGCGTCATACTATTTGATATGACAATCGGTACTTTGATTATGCAAATTGGACTAAAGTGCACGATTTTGTGTCATTGTGTGTGTTAAATGATTCGATTCTTCAGCTTTTAATGGATATACACTCTCAGTTGTCAAATAACTGATTACGCAACTGTGTATATCGAACTGTATAGGCCTACATTGATTCGACATGGTGCGTGACCGTGATCATTTTAACAGTGTCCGATGCTAGGACAAAATTGTCGGCGAAGTCAACTTCGCTTTGACTGAGATTTTGCATACTCGTGGCTTATACGTACCTGCCGACAAATGAAATATATATGCGCGTACTGTTAATTTGATATTTTCTAGAAAATTGATTATCTATGATGATTCGATAGTATAATTATGACTTCACTGTATTGAAATAACACGTAGAAGTCATTTTAATATCGAAAAAATACTAGGACTATTTAGGTGCAGCGAATGTGTATTCTAAGCGGAAGTGTAGTTTAACCGTGACTTCCGGAATCAAATACGATCGCGTTAACTGTATTATTTTTTGAGAAAAAATAATTCGTTAAAAACCATTTCATTAGTCCGGAATTCCAAACATGTATGTTTTTTATTCTCTCAATTAGTCCGGATTATACTGATTGTATAAATCTTGTTGCATGTCCTTGTTTTCTAGTATGTCTGTTTGTCCTTATATGTGTTAAAAGATGCGTACTGTATAAAATGTAATAAGGCTGTTCCATAATCTGCTAGTGTGTGTCATTTGTTTACTTTGATTAGCAGCCATAAAATAGCAGCCAATCAGGTGCTAACTGTCAACATGATCTAAACTGATTTTGAGATTAAAATTTTGACATTTTGACCCAGAGACAAGTGCAGATCTGACAAAAATAATAAGCTGTTCCATATTTGTATATTTTGATGTTCATTTTTCAAATTATAAAAATTTTTACATATAGAATATCCAGTGGTATATCTCATGATTAAGCTTTGCTTTAATACGACAAATGGTGGAATCATGAGGTAAATAAAACTTGAAGAGATAAAATCATACTAATCATACTGACAGTTTGCTAAACTATTTTGAATTAATTTAGCTAAAGACACCTCAATTATAATCATAATATCGGGTTTAATCCTTTGACTCCTATTTTCAGGCTAAGATGGACATTTTTGTGTCAGTAAAATTTCTATCCAAAATCGTTCATCCAGAAGATTTGCAATCTAGACTTTTTTCTCTGGTAACTAAAGTGTCCGGATTAATGAGGTTCGCTTGTATGTATAGAAAACAGACAGCTTCAAAGCCTACTATTTTCAACAACAAAAATCCAAACTTTCAAAGTAGAATAACTATAAACCCTTTTACATATGTAGATGCCTATTTATATTTTACATACCTGCAGGGGAAGACTTTTTAAAACCTTATAGCAAAGGAAAGAAATAACTGTTTAATAATTGATCACTAATTATACACTAATACTTTATTTACAGAGCTTTTTCATCTTTTTCAAAAATGTTTTCAAAAATGTTGGCAGATTTGTTGTATGTACAAAAGGGTAACAAAATAAAAACTAACCTCATGAGGAAGAAGTTTCATCAGTTTGTCCATCAAAAAGTCGTTATAACTGTAGTATAAGCACAAATCCTTCTTCAGCTGGTCTAAATATTCAGGTCTAGTCCTGGATATAAACACATCAAATAAATTAAAACTACATGTATATCATTATTACACAATATTATATTTAGAATTGTGAATACAACTAGAATGGAGTGCTCCGCAGAGCACGTGTGTCACCTGCACCTGCTCATTGAAAGTGTGACGAAAAAGTGTGACGGACAGACAGACGCCGGACAAAAAAAGTAACACCTAAGTGCCTACCATGCTACGCAGGGTGACACAACACAGGGACTATAAGGGTCCTGGATCGCTAACCTGTGATTTTGTGCTCTGATAGACAGGCTTTATAATTACAGACATTAAATCATTCTGATAAATGAAACTTAACAGCCACGCTTTTGTTAACCTTTAAAAACAAGTGATGTTTGACTAACATTATGCATTATTAGGAATCTAATGATATACTTGTCATGCCAAACCTCCCTGCCAAGTTTGAGTCTTTTCAGGTCCAAGAATTATCCAGTTATCAATTAGACAAACTTTGGTCTACCAACAAATTGACATGTGCAAAGCAATATACCCACACTTCCTCGAAGGTGAACATAGATCTTTGAGGGAGTCTCATTAGAAACACTTAAATTTTACCCTCTTTCTGATGTTGTCTGGCAGCCATGTTTTTCAACCAATCAAAATGGCATGAATAGTTTAAGTAAAGGGTCACCATAGGATCATTTCTGCCAAATTATCTTGAAATCAGATCAGCACTTTCAGAGCAGAACAACTTGTGTAGGTGTAGTGGGTGTAGAAACACTTTTTCAAAATTATATTGATAATTTCTTAAACAATGCTTCAAGAGGGACCACTAAAGAAACATTCCTGTGAAGTTTGGCTACAATGGAACAAGTGGTAAAACAGATGTTGCTAAAAAGAATTGTAGACGGCGGACACAGGGTGATCATAATCGTCACCTTGAGCACTTTGTGCTCATGTGGTCTAAAAAAGATAATAAACCTCTGCCCAGATTACTTATATGGTTTATCTGCTTCAAATATATTTCAGGGAAAAAAATAACATTAGAATACAGCGCTCTAGATAAGGTGAGTATTTGACACTCAACCCCTATGTTGTGGGTTCTCAAAAGAATTGTCTCAACAAGACCTACCTGCCCTCCTCCCTTCTTTTAGTGAAATCTCCCAACACTTCCATCACCTGTTTGATTCGTATCTGAATGGCGCTCACATCTGATGACTGGTTCAGTACAAAATTGTTAAGGACAATCTTCTCTCAAAGTTAATCACCTCACCATCAAGTCTTTATAAGTGTTGAATCATTTTATTTTTATTTGTAAACAATGGAAATTTAGTAATTTAGGTGCCATTGCTCGTACTGAGCAATGGGCACCTAAATTTACTTTGTTTACAAAGGGGTCAAAATTGCCCCTAAACCAGGGTTTTCAAAATAGGTCTTTAGTTACAACCGTTTCTAGCCAAGCCCTCGATACAAAATATCTAAAGCAAACGACACAAGGAGTAATTGCTTATCTTAAGATGTCCGCTGTTAAAGATAAATAACTGAACACTGAATAGTGGAGCAAACATTTTGAGCAATTTCATTAGATGATCACCTAAATTATGAACAGTTATCTACTCCGGATTATTTTATTTTATCTTAACCGTTTCCCACATACAACAAATCTGCAGCAGATGAGTTTGAAATCCTCTAGGTAAAAACACAGATAAATATAATTATATAAATGAAGGTATAGGTACTGACAAAGGTTTTGGGAAATTTTTCCTTCTGTCACAATGCTTTCAAAATTTGTCTGCTGCAAAATTGCAAAAAGCATCTACAAATTGGAAAGGTTAAAACCGGATTCAGGACAAAATAAGACTGGAGTAAATTTGCCTCTGCTCCAAAAAAATCTCTCCTACAACTTGTTTAAAACCTATAGTGTGGGTACTCAAAAGATTTGTCACAACGAGACAAATATTTTGAGTACCCACAGTGTCCGACAAATTTCAGAATTGTTTGGTAGCCCACTGGGCTACCAGATTTGGAAGCTGGTAGCCCGAAATATCGCGGATGCCAATGAGTGTTTTATGATTATTTTTGTTTTCTACTTCTGTACAAACATAATATTAAGAGCACACCATGTACATGATTTAAGGGTAATGACCATTTCAAATAACATGACTGTGTTGCAAAAGACCTGAAGTGCAGCATTCAGTTAAAAAAAAATGAAATTTGGAAAAAAGACTTTTTGGTAGAGCTTAACAGATAGGAGAAAATTGGTACTAAAGATTTTCAAGATTACTTTTCACTAGGTTATTTGAAATATTCTGCATAAAATGTATGTATTTTATCCATATTTACAAAAGATTTAAAAGCTAGTGACAGAAATGTTTAAACTTGAGACCAAAAAATCAAATGATGTAGTATAAACTCTTTAAATTGGAGGTCACTGATTTAGGTCCCTCACCGAAACAGGGCATACGATACGAGTGTCAGTTTTACAAAGAACGCCATATTAAATAAGATTCAATTTTATTAACCAAAAGTCAAATTTATCAGGTTCAATGAAGTTATTAACCCTTTCCCTCATATAGACGCTCTCTGACGTCTCTGCAGCAGACAGCTTTTTGAAAACATAGTGACAACAGAAGAAATTGATCAAAACAAGCAATATCTCCTTTTACCACAATGTTTTCCACTTAGTCATAGGTTATCCATTATATTTTTTATTTTTTGACAAAATATGTTCAAAGTCGTCTGCTGCAGAATTGTTGTATGAGGGAAAGGGTTAAATCATAAAATATTGTCAAAAACAATGACGCGAATAATACCGTAACACATGTAACACGTTAAATTTGTTTCATGTGTTACGGTATTATTCACAACATAGCCGCCATTTTGATAATTGCGCAATGTTAATCATGGTTCCCTACTGAGAATTTGAAATCGGTAAACAGCGTTGAAACATCGGGGTCCAATCTTGATCGGGGTCGTCGGGTCGTTAACGTCATTGACCCAATTTCTCATTTCTTCCAATGAAATCGCAATTATTAAGTCATATGATTTTTTTTCCCGCCGGTTATGCTAATTAATTTTGGTAAACAAAGCCGTGATTGGGCATTTATTATTCATTATAGATTTCATCCCAAACATTTTCTTTGACATATCGCATACTATGTCGATTATGAAGGTGTTTCATATTTGATTAACGACAAGATAAGATCTAGAAGTGATCGTATTGTATTGTCTTTAATATTTGGATCGAATTTATTTTATTAACTTCTGCATGGTGACAATTTTCTTCTCCGTCTTTCTGAACCGGTCTGCACCAGTTTGCAAACATCGCATACCGAAAGTAGAAATATGGATCAAAATACGTTTACGGGAATATTTGAATTTCATTGGTTATTCGCAATCATTCATGGATTAACACCAGGGAACAATGGTCACTAATGATTGGACCGCCGTAATGGGTATATATATCACGTTAATTGACTATTACTGAAGCGATTCGGTTGGCTGAAACCACTCGATCTGACAGGTTGGTAACTCCGCCTACTGATATTGATTTTTTTATGGTCACAGCGAGTGGTTTTCGCATGTAACATACAGTCACTGTTTATACACGACATGTGTGTAAGTAATTAAGCCGGGCTACCAGACACCGGAATAAACAGTAGCCCGCCGGGCTTTCATTTGAAAATGACAGTAGCCCGGGCAATTATTGTGGTAGCCCGCGGGCTCCGGGCAATGGATTTGTCGGACACTGACCCAGAAGATAGGTTTTGGAGGCCAGATGAGGATTTTAGATCATGATGCCCTGCATTATCTAGAACTCTGTGGCTAAAGATGAACACAACAAAAAAGGATATCTTCTTTTTCTATCTCCTGACCACTAGGCAGAATGTATTTCTCAGCTGAAGCAATGTTTGTCTGTAACTCTTCTTCAGCTAATTTCCTGTAATAGAACAAATACATGTACACTTGATATTGGTTTTGTCCAGGGGTTTTCTCATTGGTTCATTCATTTACTTTGGATTTCTGTTTGTTTGATTTATAGTGCTCCAAACTGCTTTCACCTATTGTTCAGTTATATCACATTGTTTCCAGGGTAAACACGTAACTTCTTTCACCAATTTTTCAGTTATACATATGTATCACTGTGTTTAATGGGTATGTCCATTTATTTTGACACCAGGGAGTCAGTCATAATGCCATCCTGAGTATAAAGGAGGGGGAGTCATTACTACCATTTTTAACCCTTTCCCTCATATAGACGCTTTCTGACGCCTCTGCAGCAGACAGCTTTTTGAAAACATAGTGACAAAAGAAGAAATCACTCAAGATGAGCAATTTCTCCTTTTGCCACAATATTTTCCAATTTTAGTCATAGGTTATCCATTCAATTACAGAAATTTCTATTTGTTGACAAAATATGTTGGAAGTCGTCTGCTGCAGATTTGTTGTATGAGGGAAAGGGTTAAAATGTCTCGTCAGACTAGGTGTTAACCATTTCACAGATATAGATGCAAAGTCTGCGGCAGACGACTTGGAAAAAATAAAAACAAAAATGTGAAATATATAATTTATTTATTGAATAGAGTTAAAAAAACATTGTGGGTAAACGAGAAATTGTTCATTATTTGTCACAATGTTTTCATAAGGATGTTGCAGGGCGTCAGAAAGCGTCTGTATGTGGGTAAGGGTTAAGTAGCATCACGCATTCACGAAGTTAACCCTTTCCCTCATACGACAATTCCGCAGCAGACGACTTTGAACGAATGTTGTCAAATCATAGAAAATCTCCATAATTGAATAGATAACCTATGACAAAAAATGGAAAACATTGTGGCAAAAGGAGAAATTGCACGTTTTGTGCAATTTCTTCTTTTGTCACTATGTTTTCAAAAAGCCTTCTGCTGCAGAGGCGTCAGAAATAGTCTATATGAGGGAAAGGGTTAAGAAATAATGACTTACTCATCTATTTTCGCTTTTTTTCTCAACTTCTTGGCTGCTTTTTCAACAGGCATCATCTGTAAAATTTAATATTTAATACATATATCTAATTCCTGTATTAATTGTTGCTTACTGACATAACTGGATGAATTTAAATAGCTATTTCAATCTTAGATTATTTAACTCTTTCCCACTTGCAGATGCATTTTGGCGCACCGCACCTGCAGCAAAAGTCTTTTGAAAAAATTGTGGCAAAAGAAAAAAATCCTCATGATCAGCATTTTCTCCATTTGCCACACTGCCATAATTTCTATCCAATAACAAATTGTTGTTTACATAATTGGAAAGGGCCAAGTGTCTGGCAAAGAGTCCACCTGCCAATCTTATTGAAACAAACAGGAGGACCATGAAAGTCCTATACTATTGACCGAATTAAACCTTTCAATAGTTTTTCAAAGTCATTACTCTATTATCTATACATATAAACAAAACCAGCACTACTCCCTTGTGGGCTGGGTTTATCAATGAATCGGAATAATTCCCTCAACAAACTTGGTCACCCAAGGAACCACAATTATTCAAATATTTTAAAATCACGCATATACTTTTAGTCAAGAATATATTTTGAGTTAACATTATACAAACATATAAAGAACCCCCCCTTTGGTGGCCATTTTTTTTCTTCAGATCGAAATAAAAAGAACAACCTTGCTCACTCAAGGAACAAAAGATTTTATTGCATATACATATCAGGAAAACAAGCTGCACCCCTAGCAGCATTATTTTACAATGGATCTGAATCATTTGAACAATCATTTTACCTATTTCACAGCAGCCAAAGTTCTACATGGAATTAAATTCTTTGAACAACTTTGAAAGAAGACAACCTAAAAATCATTCCAGTGAAATTAGTTTGTAATAGATCCATTGGTTTAGGAGAAGTTGTTTTTACAAGAAAACGTGAATGGGACAGGCAGTGAGTTTTCACACCCCGCACTTTAAATTCAATATATGTACATGTATAAGATCTGAATGACAACAACATACTTCTTCATCATCATCATCGTCCTCCTCCTCCTCATCATCATCATCATCATCTGATTGTTCAGCATCTCCAAATTCATCGTCAAGGTCATCATCATCATCATCACTTCCTTCCTCCTACAAAATGCAGAAATAATTTGTTTAATCATTTTGAATTCTTTTCTTGCCATAAAAATCTGGCGAGAGCTTTATTCAAACAATGTCGAAACATCATTTTGAAAACGTAAATGCAAGATGTAGTTATATCCAATTAATTAAGCCTCTGCAACATAATAAACACATCAAAAGTTGAGGACTATGACAACATCTAGGCAAAAGTATGATCAAAAGTCTTTTAATAAAAGTAGAATTATTGCATATATTTGAAAGCATTGTGACAATTGGGAAAAATTGCTCATTGTGAGCAATTTCACCTTTTGCCATAATGTTTTCAAAAATCACCTTTACCCTTTCCCTCATATAGACGCTTTCTGATGCCTCTGCAGCAGACAGCTCTTTGAAAACATAGTGACAAAAGAAGAAATTACTCAAAACAAGCAATTTCTCCCTTTGCCACTGCTTTGCCACAATGTTTCCACTTTTAGTCATAGGTTATCCATTCAATTATAGAGATTTTCTGTCTTTTTACAAAATATGTTCAAAGTTGTCTGCTGCAGAATTGTTGTATGAGGGAAAGGGTTAATATTAAGATGAGTCAAAATACATATGAATGAAGGAAAGGGTTGAGTAAATGTTTATTTACCAGCAGCTGTTTTTTCTTCATTGCTGGTTTGAGCCATTTCTTATTATCATCTGTATAACCTTTGACCTCTTCTTCACTGTCTCCCTCTTCCTCTTCATCTTCTAACTCCTCTTCCGACCCTGACTCAGACATTTCTTCTCCAGCAGAGCCAAGTTTTGGTCCTGGTCCGTTCTCTTCTTCACCTTCTGGATATGATATATATATATAGTGTTAAAAACTGTTGCCCCAATGTTTTCAACTTTATTCAATAACTGTTCTTTCTTTTATAGACAAAATACGTTTTACTCAATGTTTTTCAAATTGTCTGCTACAGATTTGTTGTATGTGTGGAAGGGTTGCATGATTAAATAATTTGCACCAGTGCATTGAAATTGAAAACATCTGGACACAATTCTGAAAAATCTCTATACATGTATTTATAACTACAATTTTTAAGAGTTGAATGTGGCGAGTGGAGAAATTGCTCATAATGACCAATTTCACCTTTTGTCATTAGGTTTTCAAAAGTCGTCTGCTGTAAAGGCATTGGAAAGCGTCTATACATGTATGTGGGAAATTGTTATACAGTTCCATGATGTTTGTCCGTATTTGACATTAATTATGTTACCCGTCTGTGAAAAGCAGTTTATATAGGTTTGAGTACATAGCACACCTTGATTATACAAAAGTTCCTAAAAGTACCTGATCAACCTATTTTTGAGTGGGCGATCCAGCTATCTTTAATGGAGGTTTTTCAGGTTTTAATCACTATATTTTCAAAGTCATCTGCTGCAGATTTGTTATATTTTGAGAAAGAGTTAACAGAAATTCAATAGAAGTCACCAAAGCTCTAGATAAGGGGCATTTTTCATGTTCTAAAATCCTTATTGATATTCAAACCCTATATTGTGTGTACTCAAAAGAATCGTCTCAGTAAGAGAAATGTTGTGAGGAAAACACCTGTTCACTCCCTCTTATCTTCTATGTAGAAATATTGGGAAAAACTGTCCATGATATCCCTCATATTTGCTGTGTACAGTTATGAAGTTATAGTGTGACCTAGATGTTAACTGATGACTTTCAGCAACATTAGTGTGACCTAGATGTTAACTGATGACCTTCAGCTACATTAGTGTGACCTAGATGTTAACTGATGACCTTCAGCAACATTAGTGTGACCTAGATGTTAACTGATGACCTTCAGCTACATTAGTGTGACAAAAAGAATTGAACAAAGGAAATTGATCCAACCTTGTGGTGGCCATGTTTTTCACCAGATTGGAATAAATTGAACAATCTCTGAAGAAGGACCATAAATTGAACAATCTCTGTAAAAGGACCATAAATTGAACAATCTCTGTAGAAGGACCATTTCTGCCAAATCATGTTCTAATCTATAGAGCCATTGCTTAGAACAAGAAGTTCTTATTCCTTTCTCTTGCCATGGCATAAAGAGTTTTGTATGGAATTCAATTTTTTTTAGCAAATTTGAAAGAGACTACCCAAGTTACATTCCTATGAAATCAGTCTATAAGTTTAAGAGGAGAAGTTTCGGGTTCTCGGTCTTCAGAAGGAAATTGATGGAGCATTTAACTTTTACCCTTTCCCACATACAATAAATCAGCAGCAGTCGACTTTGCAAACTTCTTCACGAAAGTACAGAAAATCTCCATAAATGAACAATTATCAAATGAAGTTAAAAGTTAAAACTATTGTCACAATGTGGCAAAAGGAGAAAGCGTCTATATGTGGGAAAGGGTTTAAAACAAACAATATCTGTTTTATTACTTAATGAAACCCTTTTATGTGTGTACTCGAAAGTCAAAAGAAAAGTCTTCCTGAGACAACAGGTTTTGATGTCAAAAAGAGGTTAACCATTTCCCCGATAATATATAGACGTTTTCCAACGCCTCTGCAGCAGACGGCTTTTTGAAAACATAGTGACAAAAGAAGAAATTGCTCAAAACAAGCAATTTCTCCTTTTGACATTTTCCACTTTTAGTCAGAGGTTATCCATCCAATTCTAGTCTATTTTTTGACAAAATATGTTCAAAGTCGTCTGCTGCAGAATTGTTGTATGAGGGAAAGGGTTAAAACTTCAAAACTAAAGCAGCCTTATGTCTCTCTTCTTATTTTAACTTCTCATTGCAGTAATACCTGAAGAGTCATCACTGTCATAATCATCATCATCATCATCATCTTCATCTTCATCACGTTTCCTCTTTTGAACCTTCTGCTTCTTTAGATTATTTTGTTGTTGTTGTTGTTTCTCTACTTTCTTTTCCTGCTGTTTAATCTTTTTATCAACCTTTTTTTGTTCAAATCTCTGCAATCTGTTTTTCAATCTAAAATAACAATGTTCAATGAAATAATATACAAACCGCGAGACTCAATCCATGTTATTCCACTGTTGAAATTTGTATTTATATTTTTAAAATTAACCTTGAGTAGTACTTTCTCATGTACAACAAATATGCAGCATTGCATTATACTAATATACATATTGAAATTACTTTTGGTTATATTTGTATAATCAAGCGTTTCTTTGTTTTTATTAAATCATTGAGGCGCTTTCATTTATATAATCAAGCTTTTGTTTATCCATGCACAATGTAATTTGAAACTCGGGATGGCAAAGAATATTCGACCATACAATCGAATATTCGAATAAAATCATGATTTGAATATTCGATGAAAATCAGGATTATTCTAAAATATATATATATATATAATAAATCAAATTGATGTCAGATACTTGAAATATTTAACCACGTTTTTTTGTTAAAAACTGCAAGTATAGGGTTACCTATGGTCCATTTTATGCATATTGTATAAGGTGTAAATACTGTAGATAACATGTCAAACAAATAATCCTTGCTTTGGGCTATTAAAGTGATCGATATACTGATGGCTTCGTTCCAAAACGCCGTAACTTCAACTTGTATAACATGTAGTTACTTTTTTATTCAATTAACATGCATCTATCAAGACAAATCTGGCCGTGCAATTATCCAATTTCGTATTTATGTTGAATTGCAACCCTGTACAGGGAATATTTCGTACCCATTTTCAGCAATATTTCAGTTATAATACAGCAAGAGAAAGGTTAAATTGCTCTTAATGGGCAGTGTCAAATTTCTACTCAAATAACGCCACCAACCTTTCACGACAGTCCTAGTCCGATTTGTCATGCATTGAAAAGGTTGAGAATTTGGAACAATTTACGTCATTTTCAACGGAATTTCAGTTGTATACATGGTTATCAGAACAACATGTTTCGCAAAAAAAAAAAAATTAAGCAAGTCATCAATTCATTAAAATCTGAGCACTTTACTGACGAATTTTTCACTAACATTGTTTACTTTAAATTCACGGGTTGAACAAAATAAGACAACAGTAAGATAACTTTATAGAAAATAACGCATTTATAAACTCTCTATTGGCAAAGCATGCACAAATGGGTCGAATATTCGAATACTTTGCGATCGAATATTTGAAGAAAACTAATTTTGATATTCGTTGCCATTCCTATTTGAAACAAACAGCGATTTAATATTCAGGCCCTGCACTGGGTTAAAAAATCTTTTCGCCACTTTTTGAACATTAAAGCCAAATAATTCGCCATTGAAAGCCAAATGATTCGCAACTAGCAACAAAGTTTTTTTTGTTTGTATACAATTTTTTAATAAAGAATCAAATTTATAGAGTTAGATGTCTCGATGTCTGCTAAGTCAAGTGATTTTAAGTTTGACTTAAAAAGACAGATTAGATCGAATTCTGTTATTAAAATTGGTAAACAAATTAAATTGCTGATAAATACTGGATAATCCGGTACAAGACTAATCAAGATTAAGTTTTATAAAGACAATCTTTTACAAATACAAGCGGGGAACATTTAGACTAAAGTCAGACATAAATGGTCCAGTTTCATTACAAAGCAATGGCTATAATCAATTACTACATCATATTTAATTCTTGTACATCATAATAGGTGTTATAGCATTCCCATATTGGTGTTCAGAACGAGGCTGTCAAACTTATTCTTTTTTTACTCGCTAATTTAGATGTGAACTTAATCGTGTGTAACTAAATAAATGGTTTAACTGTGGGTCTCAATTAATGTTAATTGATATGCCATGCTTCAATTATCGGATTACACAGAATCAACAGTAAATGACACCTTTGCATTGAAGTGTCATAAACTTCAAGCCAGACGGGTACCTGGTTAAAAGAAGGGCACATCAATTTGCTAAGGCTTAACAAATTTGTGAAAACCAGAGAGTAACCAGCTTGTAACAGTATGAATCATTGTTTTCCCTTCAAGTTCTTAACACCAAACCCTGGGTCTTTGAAAAGAAATTGCCACTCATTTTTGTATTCCTTCATTTAATTTTAAAAATGTTGAATGACAGCGGGGGCCCTGTATTTTTTTCTCTGCACTGTTAAATACTTGTGTACAGTACCGGTAAACCGTAAACCTATAAAAGTATAGTTACTAAATAAATATTTAACAAGAGCGCCAAATGTCACAAAATACGCCCGTCCTGTTTTTTTGAGACCAAGTATAGTGATAATTGGTTGTGCATCAGGTAATTTCAAGGGTGATAACTCTTGATTGACTAAAGCGATATGGCTAGTTATCAAACTTGTCAGAGATATTATGCCAGTACACATTCTGACCAAATGTGGTGATGATTGGATAAAGGCTTCTAAAGTTATTGAGCTGACAAGACCAATTTTAGGTAATTTCTATAGTTAAAGGGCGATAACTCTCGATTGACTAAAGCGATATGGCTAGTTATGGAACTTGTCAGAGATATTATGCCAGTACGCATTCTGACCAAATGTGGTGATGATTGGATAAAGGCTTCTAAAGTTAAGCTGACAAGACCAATTTTAGGTAATTTCTATAATTAAAGGTCGATAACTCTTGATTGACTAAAGCGATATGGCTAGTTATCGAACTTGTCCAAGATATTAAGCCAATACACATTCTGACTAAATTTGGTGATGATTGGACAAAGGCTTCTAAAGATATTGAGCTGAAAAGACTAATTTTAGGTAATTTCTAAAATTAAAGGGCAATAACTCTTGATTGACAAAAGGGATATGGCTAGTTATCGAACTTGTCCGAGATATTATGCCAATACATATTCTGACTAAATTTGGTGATGATTGGACAAAGGCTTCTAAAGTTAGTGAGCTGACAAGACCAATTTTGGGTAATTTCTATAATTAAAGGGCAATAACTCTTGATTGACTAAATTGATATGGCTAGTTATCGAACTTGTCCGAGATATTATCCCAATACACATTCTGACCAAATTTGGTGATGATTGGACAAAGGCTTCTTAAGTTATTGAGGTGACAACATACTGGACGCCGCCCGTACACAAAACTATAGTACGGGCGTAAAAAAATGTGACAAAATACGTCTGCATGTTGAAAATAGTTCATTAAATTGAAAATTGATATTCCATGTAAAACTGCATAATAGAAACAACAAGAATTGTCAGATGACAATGGAGCTCGCCTAGGGGTGCTGTTTATAAAGTGGTATTTAGATTTGTTCTCCATAAAAAAATGTATATGCAGGGTATTGAAAAGTCACAAGAGTAAATATTTTATATATATATATATATATATAAGGCACAGGGCATCAATCGCACATAAAGGCCCCCAGTTTGCATTCAATGCATAGACCATTGAGTAGTGGACTCGCCTCTCCAGACCAATATACAAAGTAGAGTAAGTTGATGGCACACATCGCATGATATACGCCTTGTGCTTTCAAACTCACCGACAGCACATTTTAAAAACATTATATCATTTTGCCCCAAATTTTGAGTTCTAGGTCAGATTTTCAATCTCATTATTATTTATTTATTGTTGTGCTCATCATTATTTATTGTTGGAACACACATATATATATGACATTAGTCTGAACCCTAAAGACTAACTCATCAGTGCCAAGCGCCAAAGCATCAGTCTAGAGAGTCCCTGAACTATTGACACACTTAGTGGCCACCTCTCCTCAGTGGTGTGCGTAGATGGATGACCAATAGTTCCTAAATGTATAAACTAAATATGAAAGCAATCAATGTCATAATAGTGAACGCAGAGTGATATGTTAAACGTTAAACGCAAACCTTAAACCTTGTAACTGAACCAAGTAGAACCAAGTAGAAATGACCTTGACCTTGACCCAGGGTCAGGACGGGTGTAGTGGTGTGCGTAGATGGATGACAAATGGTTGCTAAAGGTATAAACCCTTAAAACCCAAATGAAAACCTTGAACACAAACCTTAAACCTAGGTGTCTACACCACTGCCGACGCCGGGGGTAACAACTAAATATGAAACCAATCAATGTCATAATAGTGACTGCAGAGTGACACGTTAAACGTTAAACGCAAACCTTAAACCTTGTAACTGAACCAAGTAGAAATGACCTTGACCTTGACCCAGGGTCAGGACGGGTGTAGTGGTGTGCGTAGATGGATGACCAATAGTTCGTAAATGTATAAACTAAATATGAAAGCAATCAATGTCATAATAGTGAATGCAGAGTGATATGTTAAACGTTAAACGCAAACCTTAAACCTTGTAACTGAACCAAGTAGAAATGACCTTGACCTTGACCCAGGGTCAGGACGGGTGTAGTGGTGTGCGTAGATGGATGACAAATGGTTGCTAAAGGTATAAACCCTTAAAACCCAAATGAAAACCTTAAACACAAACCTTAAACCCAAACCTTAAACCTAGGTGTCTACGCCACCGCCGACGCCGGGGGTAACACATAAGCTCTCCTGTACTTCGTACTGGCGAGCTAAAAATTCCTTCTTAACAAGCGTGCCGCAGAGCAAACGCCAACGCTCATCTGTTGTTTTCTTAGTTGAAAAAGGGACATTTTTTAATAATTGTTAAATCCAGAGCCAGAGTTCTGTGACTTGGTATAGACATGAGTATTGTTCCTAAGAACATGACTTTGTTGTATACCAAGTTTCATTTGAAAATGCAGGTATTTTTGAGTAATGAGGTAAGGTTTAAGTTTTGTGACAATGCCAAGGGTTAAAGTTTTGTTACGACCCAGACGATGCCAAGGGTATCACAAATAGTAACTTTTTTCATCGAAAAACAGACAAGCTAATAATGGTTAAGAAAGCTGTTCAAAATAAGCCATACCGGTTTGCTTGGTGATGACTTAATTTCTTCTTTTCTTTTTTTGCTGCCGTTTCACCTGCAAACATATTAAATATATTGATTTACAAAATATAGATATCAATATACAGTTGAGTTTATTACAAGATGAGCAATTTCTTCCTTTACCACAATGTTATCATGTTAAAACATTGTCAGACAAGAGTTTGTGAAAGAACACATATATGTCACCTGCCAATTGTAAATATGTCAGGAAAGTTAAGTGTGACAACTCGGACAACAGAAAAGTAATCCACCTTGATCTATGCGCCATCGTTCAGATGATTTCCAAGTAGACAAATCTTATTCTTAACCCTTTCCGGTTTCCCTCATGCAGAATCTTTCTGATGCTCATCTGATGCAAAAGCATCAGATGACATTGGTAAAACATTGTAATAAAAGGAGAAATTGCATCATCTGTCTGCATTTGTGTTCTGAATTGTCCCCCCTCCCCCCCCCCCCCCCCCCCCCGCACACACAATTTAAATCCTTCCAAACAGGAATTTACTAAAAAGAAGACTTTAAACTCCCCCTTCCCAAAACATTCTCCTTTTACAACAATGTGTTCAATTTTACTAAATAATCACATTTTCATTTATAAAGAATATTTTGTGTGTTTTGTTTACGAAGATGACTTTAAATTTGTCTGCATTTGTCTGCTGCAGATTTGTTGTATGTGGGAAATCTAAATTCAGATCATCAGCCATGCGGCAAGCAAGAGGATTTACTCTTTCAAGAGAAATTGCACAGGAATTAATCGCAAACTGCTAGGGGAATGTCTAAAATACGCCAAAACGAATTGGAGACATCGACATTGAAATAAAGGCCTTTTACAATCAGAATTCAGATAGGTAGATGTGAATCTCGGGCCGATCCAATCTACCACAGTTACCTTTCCCTCATTTTCCTTGAATGACAGGGGAAAGAAACACAACATACCTTGTACAAGCGGAGATGGCTCAGCTTGTTTTTTGGTTTTCTTTCCCTTTCCGAGCTGTTTCTTCTCAGGATCAAGTTTTCTTCCCATTTTCTCTTATGAATTTTAAATTTTTACCACACGTGTTGAAAAAAGTAAACCGGAAGTTATTGTTATAGGACGTGCTTGGATGCTCGACGTATTCGTCTCCTCTTATCTTATTAAGTAAGTGCATTAGAAAATGTTATTATCAATATTGTATAATTTCATAATTTTCTATCATTTAATCTCATTCTAAAATAATAAATTGTATAATACACAGTTATATATTCGAATATATAACAAAAATATGTAAGATAAGAATATTGATTGATATTATTTAACATCGATTAACAACTGAAAAAAACATCACTAATGAAGCGCGCTCGTATCGTTTATTAAACGGATAGCAAAGTAATCTGCGGGTAAAATATTTGCCCACATTCAACATGTTGAATATACTGCACAACGGCGAACTTCAATCTGTTATGTATAATATTTGAATTGTAATACCAAGCATATTTCTCTTAACTTAAATTGATGGTTTAAACCCGTTCCCACTTGCAGAGGCATTTGTCGCATACGCATATTGAAAACATTGTGACAAAAGGAGAAATTGCTCATAATGATAAATTTCTCCTTTTCCACAATTTGTTCAACTCTTTTCAATAATTAAAATTTCTGTAGAGATATTTCACATTATATCCTAGATATTTGCAAAGTCGTAGGTTGCAGATTTGTTGTATGTGGGAGAGGGTTAACATCTAAATATAAAATTTGTTTCTCTGATATTATCGATTCTCCATCATGGAGCAGATGGATTTTCAATCATCGACAACAGGCGACTTCAAATAAGTCGTGACAGCGTGGGAAAAAGGTACACGTTCACGATGAACATTTTGTTCTTTTACGCAATGTTTGTGATTCGATCTCATAGTGAGCCCTTAAATCCCGAGATTTTCAAACTTTTCCCCAGTTTTTTTCCATTCAGGGACAGTTCAAAACGTCTACCACATGGTTATTAAACTCCCTGAGACGACTTTTTTTCTAACAGAGATATATACGTATTTGAGATTGCTATGTTCTATTATAAACTCCCTGAGATGGCTATGTTCTATTATAAACTCCCTGAGATGGCCATGTTCTATTATAAACTCCCTGAGATGGCTATGTTCGATTATAAACTCCCTGAGATTGCTATGTTCTATTATAAACTCCCTGAGATGGCTATGTTCTATTATAAACTCCCTGAGATGGCTATGTTCTATTATAAACTCCCTGCGATGGCTATGTTCTATTATAAACTCCCTGAAATGGCTATGTTCTATAATAAACTCCCTGCAATGACTATGTTCTATTATAAACTCCCTGCGATGGCTATGTTCTATTATAAACTCCCTGAGATGGTTATGTTCTATTATAAACTCCCTGCGATGACTGTGTTCTATTTTAAACTCCCTGCGATGGCTATGTTCTATTATAAACTCCCTGCGATGACTGTGTTCTATTATAAACTCCCTGCAATGGCTATGTTCTATTATAAACTCCCTGAGATGGCTATGTTCTATTATAAACTCCCTGAGATGGCTATGTTCTATTATAAACTCTTTGAGATGGCTATGTTCTATTATAGACTCCCTGTGATGACTATGTTCTATTATAAACTCCCTGAGATGGCTATGTTCTATAATACACTCCCTGAGATGACTATGTTCTATTATACACTCCCTGCGATGGCTATGTTCTATTATAAACTCCCTGCGATGGCTATGTTCTATAATAAACTCCCTGCGATGGCTATGTTCTATTATAAACTCCCTGCGATGGCTATGTTCTATTATAAACTCCCTGAGATGGCTATGTTCTATTATACACTCCCTGAGGTGGCTATGTTCGATTATAAACTCCCTGAGATGGCTATGTTCTATCATAAACTCCCTGCGATGGCTATGTTCTATTATAAACTCCCTGAGATGGCTATGTTCTATTATAAACTCCCTGCGATGACTATGCTCTATTATAAACTCCCTGAGATGGCTATGTTCTATTATAAACTCCCTGAGATGGCTATGTTCTATTATAAACTCCCTGAGGTGGCTATGTTCTATTATAAACTCCCTGAGATGGCTATGTTCTATTATAAACTCCCTGAGATGACTATGTTCTATTATAAACTCCCAGAGATCGCTATGTTCTATTATAAACTCCCTGAGGTGGCTATGTTCTATTATAAACTCCCTGAGATGGCTATGTTCTATTATAAACTCCCTGAGATCGCTATGTTATATTATAAACTCCCTGAGATGGCTGTGTTCTATTATAAACTCCCTGCGATGACTATGTTCTATTATAAACTCCCTGAGATGGCTATGTTCTTTTATAAACTCCCAGAGATGGCTATGTTCTATTATAAACTCTCTGAGGTGGCTATGTTCTATTATAAACTCCCTGAGATGGCTATGTTCTATTATAAACTCCCTGAGATGACTATGTTCTATTATAAACTCCCTGAGATGGCTATGTTCTATTATAAACTCCCTGAGATGGCTATGTTCTATTATGAACTCACTGAGATGGCTATGTTCTATTATAAACTCACTGAGATGGCTATGTTCTATTATAAACTCCCTGAGATGACTATGTTCTATTATAGACACATATGAATATGTCTCTCGTTATAAGAAAGTCGATGGTGGTAATTATATTATAAACTCCCTGCGATGACTGTGTTCTAATCTAACAGAGTCATAAATTAATATGTCTCGTTTTAAGAAAGTCAATGATGGTAATTATATATAAAATTCACTGAGATGACTATGTTCTAATAGAAACTTATATGTATATGTCTCTTGTTTTAAAAAAGTCAATGATGGTAATTATATATAAAACTCCATAAGATTGCTATGTTCTAACAGAGACATAATAATATTATATGTATATGTTTCTTGTTCTAAGAAAGTCAATGGTGGTTATTATTTCAGATTTATTCACTATTTGCAATACAAAATAAGACCCCCTTTTGTAACAAAGCGTTAACCTTTCATTAATACCAAAATTGTTCTTAAGCTTTCAAGCATAACAACTTTGTAAGACGAGATGTCTTTAACTATCGTGTTTCCCCATTGTTGGACAACTCAACCCTTCAGCCAAAGAACGGCTCTAACATTTCTTCTCAAAACAACATGCCAAATGGATCAAGTGTTCATATAACGGAATGCATCAGTTATCAAAGAATACCCGTCCTCTACGTTGTCAAAATAAGTGTTACATTTCACTATTATTATTGAAATGGATCATTCGCTTCTAACCCTGTACACATGTGTTGAAGCAGGCGATCTAAGATGTCCTTGCTGCAGAAGTTATTCGAAAACAGTGTAGAGGTTCACGAGGAACAAGTTCACGCCTTCTTATTAACGATTATGTATCACAATGGTACTTTCAATCTTTCAATTTATCTCCGTCTTTCCGCGGACATTTGCAAAGAACGTCAAATTTAAAAACATCACATCAGGATAAGAGTTAAAAGTCTTAACCCTTTCCCTCATATGACATTTCTGCAGCAGACGACGTTGAACATATGTTGTCAAAAAATAGAAAATCTCTATAATTCAATGGATAACCTATGACTAAAATTGGAGAACATTGTGGCAAAAGGAGAAATTGTTCGTTTTGAGCAATTTCTTATTTTTGGCATTATGTTTTCATAAAGCCGTCTGCGTCAGAGGCGTCTATACGAGGGAAAGGGTTAAAAGTCTTAACAAAATATACAATACATTGCAATTTATGTACAACTTAATATAACACGAAAGCATACACGTTTCTTTTTATGTGTTTCAAGTGATTACTGTTTAGTATTATTATTTTGCAGTACTATTTTCGTGGCACATTGTAAATGGAGAGAATTAAAATGTGAAATACAACGTTTATATAATGGGATGTAATCAAGGGAAAGTAAATCAGACTCGCCATTACGGGAAAAAGTTACTGTTTGTTGGACCCCCGGACTCGGGAAAGACGACGACGTTGTATTACCTTAAACTGAACCTACTCGTGAAAACTATTCCCACACCTGACTACAATGTAGAAACGATCAACACGGAGAAAAATACGTAAGTGGTGAGAGTTAAGGTGATTGATTTATTGATTGATTGGAATTTAACCCTTTCCCACATACAACACATCTGCAGCAGACGTTTTAAAAAATGTTGAGTAAAAAATATGGAAACTCTCTATAAATGAAAGTATAATAATAGAATAAGGTTGAAAACATTGTGGCAAAAAGAGAATTTTCTCATTGCAGTTGGAAATTGGGACATTTTACTTTATAACAGGACGGTTTATTACAATATGAAGTATGTTTCCTTTTTCATAATGTTTCTTTCTAACCATTTCCCCACTTACAGACGCTTTCTGACGCATCTACAGCAGTAGGCCTAGACGTTTGAACGCATTGCGAACAAAGGAGAAATAGCTCGAAACGAGCAATTTCTCCTTTTACCATTATGTTTTCAACAATATTCAATAATTATGCTTTCATTTTATACAGATTGTCCGTGTTTTTTATCGACCTGGTTTTAAAAGTCGTCTGCTGCTGATGTGTTGTATGAGGGAATGGGTTAAATCGTTAAGAAGGGTATATATACGTTCCCATATACAGCAAACATGCAACAGATGACTTTGAAACATGATGTTAAAAAGTCATAAATCTCTCTTAATTATTGAGTGGACTTTGAAAACACCGTGGAAAGAAAGAAATTGCTCAAACTGAGCAGTTGCTCCTGTTGCAACATTGTTTTCAATATGCTTCTGCTGCAAATGCGTCATAATATGTAGCATGTGGGGAAGGGTAGTTAAGTTGTTTGTTGTACCGCGGTGATCGAATTCTGGCCTCTGTTGTTCATGATGAACTCTCAGTTCAGAACGGTTAACTATACCAATGTATAAAACGTTGTTAGAAAAGAAACAACATAACAACGATCGATGTCCTTCAATAAGTAAGTTGTATGCGGAAACTAGTATGTACTCCGTGACGTCGTGCAGACGACTTTGGAAAACAGTATTGCAAATAGGGAAAGACAGTGGTGCAGAGGGTATAGCGTCGGCCTCTCGTACCAAAGGTCCACGGTTCGAATCCCGTGATGAGCGGGATCTGACTTTTGTTTGTTCCCACACAAGCGGCGCGAGTGGTTAATATAAGCTGAAAGCTTGTTTCGCAATCGTTGTAAAATTAATAAGGTTAAACTAAATAGGGAAGTTGCTCATTAAAAGCAAGTTGACCTATGTTTTCAACATTATTTACAAGTTATACTTTCATTATAATTTATAAGTCATTGTGTGCCAACTTATTTGTAAAAAGGTAAAATAAAGTATTTGTTTATTATAAGTGTCATATCTATTGAAAGAGCAAGCCTTTTCGACTTATGACACTTTTTTTTCCTGACACAGTTTTACTTCCCGAGTCCTATCTTTCTGCCAGGCATCAGGCCAGACAAGCTTTCCCGTCACTGGGATTCCAACCTTGGACAATCTTCGATACCGAAGCTGATGACTTAAACACTAGGTTATCGGGATCGGATTGATTGTATGTTGGAAAAGGATTACAATTTCCCAAATATTTTGAAAACTCTGATTTGAATACATAAAAGGTGAAAAATATACGAGCATTTGGACATTTTACTTCATTAAAAGGACGGTTGAAAACAATGTGAAACGTGTTCCACTTTTTCACAATGCTTTTGTTTAACCTTTAATTCAACTTAGACGCTTTCGGACGCTTCTGCAACAGAAGACGTCAGAAAGCATCGAAACAATAGAAGAAATTGTTCATACGAGCATTTTCACCTTTTCCACAATGTTTTCAATTATTTTCAGTAATTATAACTTCATTTATATTTATAGAGATTTTCCATATGTTTGCCCAAATGTTTACAAACTCGTCCGCTGCAGAACTGTTGTATATGGGAACGTGTTAAATCATCGTCTTATTTCACACAGATTTGAAGCCATCGATATCGGAGGAGGTGTAGCTGATAGAAATGTGTATATACACTTCATGGAGGATACGGGGATGGTGTTGTTGTTTATAGAGGATGGTGTTGTTGTTTATAGACAGTACACGCGACCAGAAAAGGTATGGTGTTGTTATTTATAGACAGTACACGCGACCGGAAAAGTAATGATGTTTGCTATTTATAGAAAGTACACACGACCAAAATACGAAATGGTGTTTTTTTGTAAACAGTACACGTGACCAGAAAAGGGAATGGTGTTGTTATTTATAGACAGTACATGCAACCAGAAAAGGTATGGTGTTGTTATTTATAGACAGTAAACGCGACGATAAAAGGTATGGTGTTGTTATTTATAGACAGTAAACGCGCTTAAAAGGTATAGTGTTGTTATTTATAGACAGTACACGCGACCAAAAAGGTATGGTGTTGTTATTTATAGACATTACATGTGACCAGAAAAGGGAATGGTGGTGTTGTTTTATAGACAGTACACGCGACGAAAAAGGTATGTTGTTGTTATTTATAGACAGTACACGTGACCAGAAAATGTATGGTGTTGTGTTATTTATAGACAATACACTCGACAAGAAAATGTTTGGTGTTGTTATTTATAGACAGAACACCCGACCAGAAAAGGTATTGTGTTGTTATTTTAGACAGAACACTCGACGAGTAATTGTATGGTGTTGTTATTAATAGACAGGGCACGCGGCCAGCAAAAGTAACGCAACAATTTTCCTAGTAGGCATATGGCTACCTTTCGATGTACTTTAATAATGGCAGTAATGGCTTCCCTCTTGTGCGCTCAGGCTTGCGGTAATATCAGTACAACTACAGCATCTGTGTCAGGATAAACACACAGATAGTTCTGCTAATCTACCCAGCAAACGCCGTGATATAACTGAAATATCATTGACAAATTCGTAAAACACAATTGTAACAAACAAATCTTTAATGTAGACTTAAAACAGTCTATTGGTGGAAGTTGAATACGACGGGGTGTTGGTGCGTGGGGGTTTCACAATGACTTTTGTCAATTCACCGGTGTCTCTCTCGCTTTTCTTTCTCTATCTGTGTCTCTGTCTCGCTGTCAGAATGTATGTATGTCTGTCTGTCTGTATGTCTGTGTCTGTCTCATTATGTGTATATCTGTATGTATGTAGTCTGTCAGTCTGTTCGTCTCGTCTCACATTCTCGTCTCCATCTCTCTCGGCTCTCTCTCTCCTCTCTCTCTCTCTCTCTCTCCGTCACTCTCTCTCTCTCTCTCTCTCTCTCTCTCCTCTCTCTCTCTCTCTCTCTCTCTCTCTCTCTCTCTCTCTCTCTCTCTTCTCTCTCCTCTCTCTCTCTCTCTCTCTCTCTCTCTCTCTCTCTCTCTCTCTCTCTCTCTCTCTCTCTCTCTCATCTCTCTCTCTCTCTCTCTCTCTTCTCTCTCTCTCTCCTCTCTCTCTCTCTCTCTCTCTCTCTCTCTCTCTCTCTCTCTCTCTCTCGTCTCTCATCTCCTCTCTCCTCTCTCTCTCTCTCTCTCTCTCTCTCTCTCTCTCTTCTCTCTCTCTCTCTCTCTCTCTCTCTCTCTCGTTCTCTCTCCTCTCCTCTCTCTTCTCTCTCTCTCTGTCTATCTCTCTCTCTCTCTCTCGTCTCTCTCTCTCTCTCTCTCTCTCTCTCTCTCTCCTCTCTTCTCTCTTCTCTCCTCTCTCTCTTCTCTCTCTCTCTCTCCTCTCTCTCTCTCTCCTCGTCTCCTCTCTCTCTCTTGCTCTCTCTGTCTATCTCCTCCGCTCTCTCTTCTCTCATGCTCTTCTCTCTCTCTCTCTTCTCTCTCTCTCCTCTCTCTCTCTCTGTCTCTCTCATCCTCTAGTCTCCTCTCTCCTGCTCCCTCTGTCCTCTATCTCTCTCTCTCTGTCTCCTGTTCTCTCGTCCTCCCCTCTCTCTCTGTCTCTCTTTCTCTCTCAGTCTCTCTCATCTCTCGTCTCCTCTCCTCTGTCTCTGTCATCAGTCTGTCTCTCTGCTTCTCTCTGTCTCTCCTCTCTCTGTCTGGCTCTCTTCT
>JASEVX010000011.1:58863895-58897861 GCA_031761405.1 Serripes groenlandicus | reverse complement strand
CGTCTGGAACTGGTACTTTCCGAATTACCGCTGCGTTTTGTACCCGTTACCATAGTGGCGAGTAAATACGACTCGGATAATGTGTCCTTGACCTTTGAAAGAATGACAGAATTTTTCCAAACAAAATCTTACATGAAGTATCGGTACTGGAATGTGTTCCCTGTTTCTGTGTATAATGACGGCGATGGATTTTTGCTTATGCTACAGGTACATTTGTTTTGTTTGAATATTTCTTTACACTACTTTCAAAGCGTTTCCAAGGTAGCTTACCCCGATCTCAGGTACACGAATCTTGACAGCGAAGCACAAATTGTTACGATACCGCCCATAAACCTGAGCAGCAGTAAGTCACTCCACTACTACTAGTTTTCAAGTTTGTAACAATAATATAATCATACCACTTATTGCTTTCAAGTTGGTAACATGATAAAATAATTCCACCACTAGTTTTCAAGTTGGTAAAAATAATTAAGACATACTACAACTACTTTTATTCTGGTGTAACTTATGAGGAAATCTACAATTACATGGATACAGGAGTAGATACAAGAAAAACAAGTATAATATTTATTATTTTCACGTGATAGGTGTTTTCATTGGAAAAGCACATTATTATGAAAGCTATAGACATAATAATTTTGAATTAGTAGTTATGATTCACCTATTCGCCAGTTGTGGTTTCAAATGTTATCTCTTTTGTTTATAAGTCTGAGTGATGCATAACATTCCCCTCCCCGAATCTAATCGCAACCCTTTCATGTTTAACATCCATCAGCTGTATCGTAGAACATAACGTGTTCAGTTGGATATTGATCTAAATAAACATTTTCTGATATCTTTTCATTTCCTAAATATAACATGTATACACGCGCACACTGGACAGAGACTGTCAGTGGGAATGTCCTTCTAGTCAGTTCGTATGCAGTACTACCGGTATTATATGTTTAGTTCATATACAGTACTACCGGTATTATTTAGTCAGTTCGTATGCAGTACTACCGGTATTTTATGTTTAGTTCATATGCAGTACTACCGGTACTATTCATTAAGTTAGTGTGCAGTAGTACCGGTATTATTCATTAAGTTCATGAACAGTACTACCGTTATTACTTATTCAGTTATATGCAGTACTACTGGTATTATTTGTTCAGTTCATATACAGTACTACCGGTATTATTTATTTAATTATATACAGTACTACCGGTATTATTTATTTAATTATATACAGTACTACCGGTATTATTTATTCAGTTATATGCAGTACTTTGGTATTATTTGTTCAGTTCCTATACAGAACTACCGGTATTATTTGTTCAGTTCCTATACAGTACTACCGGTATTATTTGTTCAGTTCAGTTACAAGCACTACCAGTATTATTTGTTCAGTTCATATACAAGCACTACCGGTATTATTTGTTCAGTTCATATACAAGCACTACCAGTATTATTTGTTCAGTTCATATACAAGCACTACCAGTATTATTTGTTCAGTTCATATACAAGCACTACCGGTGTTATTTGTTCAGTCCATATACAAGCACTACCAGTATTATTTGTTCAGTTCATATACAAGCACTACCAGTATTATTTGTTCAGTTCATATACAAGCACTACCAGTATTATTTGTTCAGTTCATATACAAGCACTACCGGTGTTATTTGTTCAGTCTATATACAAGCACTACCGGTATTATTTATTCTGACGCCACTGCTATCCCCACAGTCCTGAGCACCAAGGAGGGGGCATAACTACCATTTTTAAAGTCTTTGATATGACCCAACCGGTGCTCTCGGTGTGGAAGCTCGATCACATTCGTCACGGAGGCGGTTTGTGATCGCGAGGACTTAGATGAAAGATAGCTAATGTAATAGTGTTATTGCTGATAGTTTTACAATTGTTATTCTACCTCGAACATGGTGTGTATAAATATCTGATAACAGCGATCTGCTCAATCAACTATTGCTCAAGACATTTTTTACCAGGGTAGAACCAGATCAGCCAATGTATCCGTCATCCGAATGATCATAGAAGGTTTTAATCAATAGCATGGATGCGCATACACGTCTATCCCACATACAACAATTCTGCAGCAGACGATTATAAAAATAACCTTAAGTCAAACATATGGAAACTTTATAAATAAAAGAACAATTATTGAATAAAGCCGATAACATTGTGACAAAAGGAAAAATTGCTCATTATGAAACATTTCGCCTTTTACCAAAATGTAGTCAAAAGTTATTTGTTGCAATAAGCGTCAGAAAGCGTCTGTAGGTCTACGTGGGAAAGGCTTCATGCTGGTTTTGCCTGGAGGACTACTTATTCACTATCCAACGGGGATGTACACAATATCAATTTACAAACTTGCATGCGATAGTATGATATCAGGGGAGGTAACCAATGTCTGTATTTTCAGTGGATAGACGAGTACTACGGTCGGATAATGGAGGAGGGCCCCGAGTATCAGGCTATATTGAATCATCATCGAGAACAAGCCTTGATACGCAAACATCAACAAGAGGGCCTCAGAATTACCATGCGGGAACTGGAAAAAGTCCAGTTTGAGAAAAATAAACTGAACAAATCAAAGACGAAGGCGAAAATGGAGCGTCGAAAACGCAGAGACGTTCTTAGAAATGACGCCGTCCACGCACTTGGTTAACCCTTTCCCTCATACGACAATTCTGCAGCAGACGACTTTGAACATATTTTGTCAAAACATAGAAAATCTCTATAATTTAATGGATAACCTATTACTTAAAGGGGAAAACATGGTGGCAAAAGGAGAAATTGCTCGTTTTGAGCAATTTCTTCTTTTGTCACTATATTTTCAAAAAGCCGTCTGCTGCAGAGGCATCAGAAAGCGTCCATATGAGGGAAATGGTTAATATTTTCCCACCTACAACAAATCTGCACCAGACAACTTTGAACATATGAAAACTCTCTTAAATTGAAAAGGTTATTATTGAATAAAGGTGAAAACATTGTGGCAAAAGAATCAATTGCTCAGCACGAGCAATTTCTCCTTTTACCAAAATGTTTTCAAAACACGTCTACCGCAGATAGATCTACATGTAGGAAAGCGTTAACAAAGTTGATATGTGATCATATAAGCTTGATATGCTACATCAGGAAGGAGTTTATTGTACACGATTCTGCATCATGCATAGGCCTACTCACAATATATATGAACTGACCACCTTGGAATCAATTTACTATTGATGCAAACGGCGTTAAATTACAATCAATCAACCAATCAATCAACTTCAAGTACACGAACCAGCATGATGATACCAACATAATTAGCACGATTCTTTATCTTGTCTTTTTTTTCTTATAGCCGCTACATATGATACATGTCCATGCATCAGGGTGGGTAGGCCTACATGTAAATGACTCTTTAAACATTATTCTAATACAAACTATACTTGATTGTTATACATTTCAGTAAAATCTGAAAAGGTTCTGCTATGAATTGATACTTCAGAAATGTAAAATAAAGTAGATGAGTATGTACATATAATGACATATTTTTTTTTAATAAATTATAACTTATATTTCCGTCATAAAACATTCACAACACAAGTCTTAACATATTCTTCAGCGACCATTTACACTAGGTACCATATACACTAGGTACCATATACACTAGGTACCATATACAATATGTACCATATACAATAGGTACCATATACACTAGGTACCATATACACTAGGTGCCAATAGGTGCCATATACAATAGGTACCATATACAATAGGTACCATATACACTAGGTACCATATACAATAAGTACCATATACAATAGGTACCATATACAATAGGTACCATATACAATAGGTACCATATACAATAAGTACCATATACAATAGGTACCATATACACTAGGTACCATATACACTAGGTACCATATACACTAGATACCATATACAATATGTACCATATACAATAGGTACCATATAAACTAGGTACCATATACACTAGATACCATATACAATATGTACCATATACAATATGTACCATATACAATATGTACCATATACAATAGGTACCATATACAAGATGTACCATATACAATAGGTACCATATACACTAGGTACCATATACATTAGGTACCATATACAATAGGTACCATATACAATAGGTGCCATATACAATAGGTACCATATACAATAGGTACCATATACACTAGGTACCATATACAATAAGTATCATATACAATAGGTACCATATACAATAGGTACCATATACAATAAGTACCATATACAATAAGTACCATATACAATAGGTACCATATACAATAGGTACCATACAATATGTACCATATACAATATGTACCATATACACTAGGTACCATATACGCTAGATACCATATACAATATGTACCATATACACTAGGTACCATATACAATAGGTACCATATACACTAGGTACCATATACACTAGGTACCATATACACTAGGTACCATATACAATAGGTACCATATACAATAGGTACCATTCACAATAAGTACCATATACAATAGGTACCATATACAATAGGTACCATATACTCCTGGTTTTTCTCGCACCTGTACTCCACGCAACATTCTTCCCACATTTAGCCCATTGGAAGAAGACGAATGACGCGAGTCCAAATCACTTTTATAAATCATCGGAAATAACAAATTGCCGAGCCGCTGCTCGAACTCACGACCCCTGTATTGATAGCCCTCGTCGCTACGGATCGCGGCTCGACGTTTCTGCACTACACATTCGAAAAACATTTTTTCTAAAGATGAAAGTGCTCATATTGAGCAATTTTGTCTTTTGGACAATGTTTTTTTCTAACAGAAAATAATTATATTTTCTTTCAATAATCATCAAGTCATTTAACACTTTACCGTATGCAGACGACTTGTAACGCGATTTAAACTCTGTTGCTGCAACACACTGCTTTGGCCTTGCGTTGGGCTAAACGGGAGGTCAGGGGAGCCCGTCCTGATCAATCGGCTGGTCATGCTTTGCCCTTGGGCATTACATTTCACCTTTCATCTTCAACGCTTACTTAGTATGCAATTTGTTCTACATTTTCAAACATTTCTTATTAACCCTATTTTCTCAGCTGCCCAAGAAGGCGGTGGCTCATGGGCTTATCAGGTTAAAGTTGTTTTGGTATTTGATTGACACTTGTAACCTTCCAAAGATAGTCAAGCTTGGAATTACGTTCGACGGGAATATGTTTGTTCAGTCTAACCCTTTAATTCTGAGCATATCATTGATCTATCCCTGGCATGATCTGTGTTAGATTACCCCAGATCATGTCCCCATGTAGGGCTCCGAGGTAGGTGGGGATCATCTGTGATGAACACTCTAACTTTAACATGGCAACTCCAAAGAAAACTGCCAAGCGTCTCCTCTCAGAATCTGATTCTGAAACTGACTCATCTCAATCTCCTCTTCACTTTGCTCGTTTTGTTGTAATAGAGGCAGAAGATCTCTCTACGCCTGTCACAAACATATCACCTTTTGTTATTGAGAAGCAAATCTCTAGCATCTTGGGCAGTCCAAAATCGGTAAAGAAATTGAAAAATAGCACAATCCATGTTGAATGCTTTTCTAAAGCAACACACTACCAACCTCCTTAAGTATAACATCTTTCATACAACTAAAATAACGGTCTACCCTCACAAAACCCTTGAACCAATGCAAAGGACTAATATGCTGCAATGAACTTTCATACTGTGATTCGAACGATGATATTCTGACCAATCTTCAACCTCAAGATGTCTCTCAAGTCAAGAGAATCAGTGTTACCAGAAATGGAAAAAAAAGTACACACAAACACCTACATTCTAACTTTCTCTTCTCCAATTCTTCCTAATAGATTGAAAATCGGCTATCAGTTTGTGAAGGTTGATATCTACGTGACCAACCCCACGCGCTGCTTTAAGTGTCAGCGGTTTGGCCACCATGAATCAACATATACAAATACACCCATTTGTTCCAAGTGTGCTTTGTGGGAACTGAACATGACTGTAACACCTGAGCTAATGTCCATTCCTGTTTTAATTGTAAGCTTGCTCATCCCACGTATTCCAGGGATTGCCAAGTGTGGTATCCTTACCATTAAGTACACACAAGGCATGAGCTTCTATGAGGCCCCGAAATTTGTGGAACAACGGAAGAAGGACAAACTTCAACTTAATAGTATTTCAACCTATGCACATGTTGCTTCGCCTCCACCCTCAAAGTCAAACTGCCATACCTGCGAAATTCTCATCAAGAAACTATTGGAGAAGTTCCCAGAGATGGTGGATGAGCTTAGGAACTTGGTTCCTGCAGCATCACCCACTATCTCTACTCGGTCATCAACATCAGAAAATCAAAATAAAACTCCTTCTTCCATCTTCTGCTTCTACCACAAAACCATCTACTACCTCTACCACAAAACCATCTTCTGCCCCTGTTCAACAATCTGCATAGTCAAAGAAATCAAAACCGAATTCTTCTTTAACTACCCAAGCAAAATCTACTACCTCTAATTCAGCTGCATCTTCACAGAAATATTCTACCTCTATTGCAACTGCATCTTCACAGAAATCTTCTGTGGAACCTGCAAAATCATTATCAAAACCTGCTATTACCCCAAAACCCAAGTCTCAAAGCTCTTCTATGAAGCAGCCAAAGACTAAATCTGCGGCGTCTACGTCAAATCCTGACCCCAAGCCCTGAAATGTCAGTCCTTGTTGAAGTCGATCAACCTCAAATACCTACATCCAATAGATTTGGTGAATTTGAGGGGATTGACACAGAGGAGGCATTCGAATGAGATGCCTCTGATTCTGAGTGTAACACAATGAGGGTAGAGGTATAGACGTGATATATTAGATCCATTGCGGGTATAACTATATACGGGATATCACGTGTATACGGCGCCAGCCCTGTAGTATAATATATCTATAGGTGCTACCGAAAAAACGCAAGATAATTATAAACACAAATTAAAGAACATATACTTTGGCCATACAAAAAGGATTTATTTATTAAGTAATTGACTAGACAATAATAATGTTAATGTCATGTTTCTTGCATTATCAAAACATATTTGGAATTCGTATTGCTGTCGTCTATTATTACGAACAGAAAATAATAAAGTAAAAACTTTCAGAAAATCAAGGAATACATTTATAATGAACGAGGTTAAAACATGAGGGCCAAGATGATCCTTAATCGATCACCTGCATTATGGTAAAGAAGCAAATAGATCAGCCCTTTTCTGATGCCATCTGGCGACTACCTTTTTCAACCAGTCAATATGACTGGAACAAATTATGTAAGGGGTCACATTTCTGCTAAACCCTTTCCCTATTAGAGACAGTTTCTGAGGCCTATGCAACAGACGATTTAGGAAAAGATTGTCACCAAAAGAACAATTGCTCCTTATGAGAAAGTTATCCTTTTGCCACAATGTTTGATAAATAAGTATACTTTGAATGAGTGTGGCAATAGCTCATGTATAGGAATTTGGGGTCTTTCATGTTGATACCAGTTTTTTTGCGGGAAACGACGTCGCTCCATTGACGTTACGCCAAGATGAAGTGTAACGGAAATGACGTCACGTCCTTCTTTGGCAACGATACAGTCAAAATTTAGGTTCGGGCGTAGAAGGCTAATGCTGTCGGTTTTTTGACGAACGGGAAAACATATTTATGTTATTATGTTTTAACTTTTCGTACAGATGTTTATTCCCAAATAACACAGCATTTTAATGATCTTAAATATCTATTTAAAAAAAAAATGATTAAAAAGACGACAATAATTTTCAATCCGTGTTTTTCCGCTCATTTTATACATACCCAAAATACCGATTTAAAAAAAAATGATTAAAAAGACGACAATAATTTTCAATCCGTGTTTTTCTGCTCATTTTATACATACCCAAAATACCGATTTAAAAAAATGATTAAAAAGACGACAATAATTTTCAATCCGTGTTTTTCCGCTCATTTTATACATACCCAAAATACCGATTTTAAAAAAAATGATTTAAAAGACGACAATAATTTTTAATCCGTGTTTTTCTTCTCATTTTATACATACCCAAAATAACGATTTAAAAAAATGATTAAAAAGACGACAATAATTTTCAATCTGTGTTTTACGTCTGCCTTTTATACATATCCAAAATGGCGGCCCCCATGGATTTTCCCAGTTTCATTTCAGAAAGCTTCATGGGTTATTGAAAAAAAAAAAAAAAAAAAAAAAAAATATCTCACACCTGTTAACTATAAGCGAAAAAAACCCATTCATGGTTTTTTTTCGTATAAATGTATGTTTTTGAGGAAGAGAGGGAGAGACATTGCTAAGAGAGAGACATTGCATAGATAGAGAGACATGCAGAGATAGGGAGGAGAGGCATGTGCTCTGGAGAGAGTTGGAGAATGATATGTCGGCATAAGAGAGAGGAGAGAGAGAGAGAGAGAGAGAGAGAGAGAGAGAGACAGAGAGAGAGAGACAGAGAGAGAGAGAGAGAGAGAGAGAGAGAGACAGAGAGAGAGAGAGAGACAGAGAGAGAGACAGAGAGAGAGAGAGAGAGAGAGAGAGAGACTGAGAGAGACAGAGAGACAGAGAGACAGAGAGAGAGAGAGAGAGAGAGACAGAGAGAGAGAGACAGAGACAGAGAGAGACAGAGAGAGAGAGACAGAGACAGAGACAGAGACAGAGACAGACAGACAGACAGATAGACAGAGAGAGTCGCGAGGCTCTAGTTTACCTATTTAAATAAATGAATATAATATATCTATAGGTACTACCTATTTACGAAAAAAACGCAAGATAATTATAAACAAAAATTAAAGAGCATACTTTGGCCATAAAAAAGGATTCATAAGTAATTGACTAGACAATAATAATGTTAATGTCATGTTTCGTGCATTATCAAAAAATATTTGGAATTCGTATTGCTGTCGTCTATTATTACGAACAGAAAATAATAAAGTAAAGACTTTCAGAACATCAAGGAATACATTTATAATGAACGAGGTTAAAACATGATGGCCAAGATGATCCTAAATCGATCACCTGCATTATGGTAAAGAAGCAAAAAGATCAGCTCTTTGCTGATGCCACCTGGCAACTGCCTTTTTCAACCAGTCAATATGACTGGAACAAATGATGTAAGGGGTCACATTTCTGCTTAACCCTTTCCCTTATTAGAGACGGTTTCTGAGGCCTTTGGCAACAGACGAGATGTAGGGGAAAGATTGTCGGCGTAAAAGAACAATTGCTCCTTATGAGAAAGTTATCCTTTTGCCACAATGTTTGATAAATAGCTCATGTATAGGAATTTGGGGTATTTCATGTTGATACCACTTTTTTGCGGGAAACGACGTCGCTCCATTGACGTTACGCCAAGATAAAGTGTTACGGAAATGACGTCACGTCCTTCTTTGGCTACGATACAGTCAACATTTAGGTTCAGGCGTGGAAGTCTAATGCTGTCGTTTTTTTGACGAACGGGAAAACATATTTCTTACAGAGTTCCATTTATTTTTAATGTTAATTCCCCCAAAACACAGCACTTTAATAAATATCGATTTAAAAAAATAAATATTAAAAAGACGACAATAATTTAAAAAATCCGTGTTTTTCGTGTCATTTTATACATACCCAAAATATCGATTTAAAAAAAAATATTATAATTTTTTTTCAATCCGTGTTTCTCGGCTCATTTTATACATACCCAAAATGGCGGCCCCCATGGATTTGGCCAGTTTCATTTCAGAAAGCTTCATGGGTTATTGAAAAAAAAAAAAAAAAAAAAAAAATCTCACACCTGTTAACTATAAGCGAAATGTTTTTTTTTCGTATCACTATACGATTTCGTTTATTTACCTGTGTTTCCCTCGTGGACAATTTTATATAGCTGGCCAGAGTGCTAAATAAGTTATTTGATGCCGTGACAAAGGATAATCGAACTTGTGTTGTGTTGGATATGATGTGCGTAGTAATGTGAAAGGTAGTGTACACTTTGACAATTTGACCTGATGTGAAATGTAGTGTTGGACACATTGACAATTGTGTTGCCGTATTGAGCCATCCAGAGACGCTTGCCAGTGAATCGTAAGTAACAATCTTTTGTTATTCCTTTTACTTAATTGGCAAGGCAAAATGACAGAACAAATGTTTTTAGAATTGTTCCAGCCCGTAGATGGACACATGACTCACTTAAACACCACTATTGGGCCTCAAGGCGTGGAAAAAGTTGTTCAAAGATGTGATGGTAGTAATCCAAAAGAATTTAAAGAATGGATTAAAGTATTGAAAAATTTGGCACGTTAACGGGAATAATGGAAGGGTTAAATATATAGCGTATCAGGCAAGCATAGGCCCTGTCAGTGATTTCATAAAACGATATATTGAACAGAATGCTGATCACACCTGGGATCAAATTAAGGGGGAGTTTAAAACGAGGTTTGGCGAAGTAGTAGATTCTCAGCACGCTTTGCTGATTTTAAGGAAAATTAGGCAAAAAACGGAGAAAACAGTACAGGTTTATGCCGAGCGCATGTTAAATATGGGAGAAGAAGCTTTTGAGGGACAGGATCAAAACGCTATACAAAGGCAACTTGTGGGGTATTGCATTGATGGACTCAGGGAAGATTCTCTTAAAATGAAAATAATGAGGGAAAACCCACAACTCTTTCAGAACGCGGTTACTATAGCTACGCGCGAGCAGAATCTCCGTCTGCGATTTCAATTGCGAACGTGTCACGCGCCGGGTGCGGGCGGAAATCATCAAGTTGATGTGGCCGTCCCGATGGAGGTAGATCACTATAGACAGAAAATTAAGTGTAATTACTGTCACAAGATAGGACATCTCATTGTAGATTGTAGAGCGCGAAGACGTGACGGGCAAGTTAATCTTGCTCAAATTAGACAAGATAAGGGTCGATACAGAAAAAGCGTTATCTGTTATCAATGCGGAGAGCCAGTCCACTATGCTTGGGAATGTAGAAAAAGAAGCAATGTGTCTTCTGGAATCATTAAGTCGGGGCAACATTTAAACGCAAATACTTTCCACATGTAGAAATCGGGAGTTGGCTGTACAAACAGAACAAAAATACTATTTTTATACAGTCTGCAGGTGTAGGCTCAAATTTACTTCTTGTTAAATTTTGGAAACAAAAATACAGAACATATTGCTAAATTATTGTGCCGAGGTGTGCTCGCACGCAATCGAAAATAAAGATCCTTCCGCAAACAGTTCATGTTTGTTATTGTCAGTTACTCAAACATTCGAAAGATCCTCATTTGAAAAGGGTTATATTGAAAACCAGATTGGTTATCACTAATGCTGTTGTTAAACATTCCTTGAGTCGTTTCTCCGAATACTGAGGTGGTTAACCTCGACGCGTCGCCGATATACAAACAACAGGTCATTAAAATGATGCGTACAAATAGATAAATCTGTGCAGACACAGATATAGACCTGAGTTATAGAATGAAAATGTATACAGGTAATCACCCTCTCATTAAACTCAGACCATATTGCAGAAGTTGAACAACCGTAAAGTTATAGACATTTAACGAGCACAACAGTTTTTATAGAGGGAAAAATAATGAATGTGCTGTCAATACCAATGATAAGGCTTAACGAACAATTCGAGGTATATCTATCTGTACCAATTAATCTCCGAAACCACTTTATCATGTACAACAAGAAAATGCTATTGACCTGTCCGCCATTTACACATTAGAATCAAATGGGTTTCTTATCGATAAAGCAAGACAAAAATATGTTCTGCTAACCGACCGTGAACTCGATACGTGTAGTCAAAATGAGGTCAAATTCTGTGGGATTCAAAGCCTAATATACACAGTAGTAAAAGGTAAATCGTGTATCATTAATTTATTTACAACAGCTGTGTCAAATAAAGATTGTCTTACTTCGGTAACCATGGTAAACTTACCTATCGCTTACCATTTAGTTCAAAACAATTGGGTAATTATTTCTAGGGTGGATTTACATTTCGATTTGATCTGTAATAATCAGCATACGAAAGTTGAAGTTAAATCACCTATTGACCTAATGGAGCCCAAACAGGAATGCACTGCATCTATAGAGTATTTCTCACTCGCAGCATCGTCTGTTGTAGGAGTTTTGTAAACTTTTCTGAAATTCAAATTCCCACGATTTTATCAGAAATAGAGTACTTGCCCATCGAAAGGTTAATTAAAGACTTAGAATTTAAAAGGTTCAGACAAATTGAAGTAATTTCGTCGCGTAGCGCTGGGTATTACGTTAGCTTGGGTATTGCCATAGTAGTGGTGGTCATGTTGTTCCACATGAAAATGTAGCTTAATTAACTGTCTGCCAAATTGTTTACGTAAAGGGATGACAAAAGGGTGGAACGAAGCGGTTCACAATGAAGTGAACTCCAAACGAGGGATAATGGCGGGAACCCACCGCCAACCGTGTCAATGCCGTCCGGAGAAGGGTTAAAAGGGTCCGTGGGTGCGCCTAGAGAGTACCTGTATGATGTATCAGAGTTTTGTTTTGTTCCGGAAAAGAACTAACTATGTTTTATGTGTTTGTAGCAGTTAATCTGCTGTCTATAGAATCGTATATCTATTGTAACCCTATACTACGTTCATGTTGTTTTCATGTGTGGACAATATAAGCACATCGAGATCATAAAATATCATCGTAAAGCCAGGTTTTGTGAGTGTGCTTACAAGGCAATGATAAGGAGCTGAGCAGTTATTTGCCTGGGGATGGACGAGCACACGTTTAGGGTCCATTAAGATGATAACGAGCGGGAAAAACTAACAAACCGGGGAATCAACAGTTTTAGATACACACCTGTGGGTATATTGTTTTTCTAGAAGATAACGCCAGCTGTTGATTACACGTAGGGAACTGGACTTTCTCTTTACAGATAGATTATCAATGAATCATTATAACGTTTATAATGGCCACCTGTTAAGATTCCTGGAGAAGACATTTAGGGGATCCTTACCCACAATCGATTTCAACGCCGTGCTTTAACCATCTGGTTCGGTCAAATGAACAATTTATTATTTGGCTACTTGATTTTAACTGCAGAGAGAGAGAGAGAGAGAGAGAGAGAGAGAGAGAGAGAGAGAAAGAGAGAGAGAGAGAGAGACTCTAGTTTACCTATTTAAATAAATGAATATATCACTATACAATTTCGTTTATTTACCTGTGTTTCCCTCGTGGACAATTTGATGTAGCTGGCCAGAGTGCTACATGAGCAAGGTCCTTGGCATGACACAAATGATGAATGAAACACCAATATTGAGTCATGGTCCACTTCTTTGGGTGAGACAAAAGTGTTTCACCCTGCCAAGTAATCTCTTTTTAAAATGGAGTATCCAAAATGTATTTTAGTCTTATTTTTTATATTTTTTACTTGCACAGTGGCTAACTCTATTATCCAGTGGAACTGTCGTGGCCTGATATCTAATTTCGAAGAACTCTCACTTTTAATAAACTCGCACAAACCTGTAGCACTCTGTCTTCAGAGAAACTTTTTCTAAAACAAGATGGTGGTATTTCATTGAAATACCACTCAATTTATAATAGAATCGACACTGAGGGAGATTAAGCCCAAGGTGGAATTTCTATTATTATTAACATTAACGTACCGCATACACATATACAGCTGAATACACCTCTGCAGGCTGTTGCCGTGAGGATTTCTTTACACAACACAATTACTCTCTGTTCCATATACCTTCCTCCTAGCAAGACTATTGATGACAACTCTTTGAATGACCTCATATCCCAATTACCATCACCTTTTATTCTAGCTGGAGATTTTAATGCGCACAGTACCACTTGGAGATGTAATGATACCAACCGCGAGGGTCAACAGATAGATAACTTCATCTCCAATAACTCTCTCTCATTTATGAATGATCCTACTATCAAAATATACTTACATCCAGCAACAGGCACTTACTCATCTATTGATCTCTCTTTGTGCAGTCCAGCATTACTTCCAGATTTCTCTTGGAAGGTTGCTGATGATTCTAGTGGAAGCGACCATTTTCCGATCTTTAACACTGTCGATAAACCTTCAGTTCTTAAACGTGAAGGAAAATGGAAGCTTTCTATAGCTAACTGGAATACATTGTTAATGCTTTGTGAGCAGTCTATCACTCATGACAAATTTACAGACTGTGATGACCCTTCGCAACTCTTTACATCTCTACTAATAGACATAGCTTAACAGGCTATTCCACAGACCTCGACAGACCCAAAACGACCCTGTAAACCTTGGTTAACGGATGAGTGCAAGAAAGCTATTCATGAGACCATCACCAGATAATCTGAATAGCTTTCGAAATGTTCGTGCCAAAGCCAGACGCACAATTAAAGCCAGTAAGCGTACTTCTTGGAAAGAATATGTCTCAAGGCTTACAAGTCGCACTTCGACTAAAAAGACTTGGGATATGATTCGAAAAATTAATCGGAAAGGATGTTCATCCATTAACAATCTTTCTCTTGATAATGAGGCCATCAACAACCCTCTTGACATTGCAGATACACTAGCCGATACTTTTGCAAAAAGGTCTTCTTCTGAGAATTACTCTGCAAAATTCCATAAGTTTAAAGCCAGAGAGGAGAAGAAAAAACTTAACTTAAGTCTAAAAATATTGAGCGGTATAACAAACTGTTTTCCTTAAAAGAAGGTCTGCCCTGGGGAAAGCTCATGATACATCTCCTGGCCAAGACAAAATCCATTATCAATTTCTTAAGCATTTACCCTTCACTTCTCTTTCTGTTTTATTGGATATTTTTAATGATGTATGTCAGTCTGGTGAATTATCTTTGTCTTGGCGAGAGGCTATTGTTATACCTATCCCAAAACCGGGCAAAGACACCTATACTCCTAGAAACTATCATCCCATTGCTTTAACTAGCTGTAACTGCAAAACATTAGAAAGAATGGTTAATGACCGACTTGTATGGTTCCTAGAATCAAACAATCTTATTGTCAATGTTCAAAGCGGTTTTCGTCGGCAACGAAGTACACTAGATCATCTTGTTCGTTTTGAATATTTTATTAATAAGCAACATGTTGTCTCTGTATTCTTTGACCTTGAAAGCGCTTATGACACAACTTGGAAATACGGTATTTTGAATGATCTCCATGACTTTGGCCGTCTACCTCTATTTATTGCTGCATTTTTGGATGAACGCCTCTTTCGTGTTCGTGTTGGTAACACCCTATCAGGTGCTCGTGAGCAGAAAATGAATGTTCCTCAATATTGCATTTTATCGGTCACATTATTTAGTGTAAAAATCAATTATATTGTTAAAGCTATTAACCCAGGGGTTGAATGCTCCCTTTATGTAGATGATTTTGTTATTTGTTTTCGTTCAAGAAATATGGACATTATAGAACGTCAACTTCAACAATGCTTGAATAAACTTCAAACATGGTCTGACGAAAATGGTTTTAAATTGTCCAAGACCAAAACCAAATGCAGGCACTTCTGTAATAAACGTGGTTTCCACCAAGACCCAGATCATCATATGAATAAATGTCGCATTGAAGTTGTATCAGAGTTCAAGTTTCTTGGTGTTATCTTTGACCAAAAACTTTCATTCCTTCCACATATTAAAGCTTTAAAGAAATAAATGTCAGAAATCGTTAAACCTTCTCAAGGTTGTATCTCATTCTGACTGGGGAGCTGATAGGAAAGTACTATTACATTTGTATCGCTCTCTTATTCATTCTAAACTTGATTATGGCTCTATTGTTTATGGTTCTGCTCGCAAATCTTACATTCAGTTGCTTGATCCCATACATAATCAAGGTCTTCGCCTTGCTCTTGGAGCTTTTAGAACCTCTCCAGTTAACAGTATTTATGCTGAAGTTAATGAACCTTCCCTCTCTTCTAGAAGACAGAAACTTGCCCTTCAGTATGTACTGAAATTAAAATCCAACCCTTCTAACCCTACTTACAAAACTGTCTTTCAGCCTCAATTCAAGTCCTTTTCCTTAAAAAACCAAATGCAATATCTCCCTTTGGTATCCGCATGGAGCCATTTCGTTTTGATCTCGTTGCTAATAAAAAGTCTGAAACTGACGGACAGGTATTTCAAGCAAAATTTCATGAAATTAAAGAGTTTTACTTTGCCTTTAAGCCAATTTACACAGACAGCTCTAAATGCGATGACCCTGTAGCATCTGCTGCCGTATGTGGTGATACCATTCTGAAATCTCGCATTCATGATAAGTCTTCTATTTTCTTTGCAGAGTTAAAGGCTATTGATCTTGCACTTGCACTTGACATAGCTGAAGAATCACATCTGACCCGCTTTATTATTTTCTCTGACTCATTTTCTTCTTTACAGGCCCTTTACAATCAGAAGTTTGAAGATCCTTTTGTTGCGGATTACTTCAACGAATTTCATCCCTGTTGAAGTTTAATTTGTTTTCTGTTGGTTGCCTAGTCATTTAGGTATTACGGGTAACGAGAAAGCGGATTATCTTTACCAATTTCAGATTTTAAGGTTCCACATTCTGATTTTAAACCTTCTATTTTTAAATATACCCAATCTTCTTGGCAAACCAAATGGGATGCTGACAATCTTTATTCTGTCAAACCAATCCTTGGCGAGTGGAACCCCGTTTACAGGTTCATTCGTCGAGAAGAGGTTATTATAGCTCGTTGCCGGACTTACACATTCTTGGCTCTTTACAAAGGATGATGCACTTGAATGTATATCTTGCTCTGCAAGCTATACCATTCAGCCCATTTTAATTGATTGCACTGACTTTGCACCAATTCGTACTAATGATTACAGTGTTTATAGTCTTAAAACATTATTCGACAATACATGCTATAATTTCTTTCTTAACGGAGATTGCACTTTACTATAAGCTGTGATACTCGTTATCTGTCTACATATACATACTATACTCTTATTTATATAACATACATTTCATTCCCATTTTAGTCATAAAACATTATACATTCATTCAGTGTTCATCTTTCGCACAAGAAATTTCGTATACCGTCTCCTATTGTTGGGAGGTCCACTTATGGATAGGGGCGGAATTTCTTGTATGACCATCTGATATACATATATTCACCCCCAATTTATATTACATCATACTTCTCCATTAACTTGTTTCTACTTCCATCATTTCCCATTATATAGTTCTATCAAACATATTCAATTTTAAATAATAATACATGTACCGCTTAATTTTAATGCGCGCTAAATGACCTTAGCTGTCGATGCGCCATAAAACACAATACATTCATTCATTGTAACGCATATGCAGAAGGTGTTAACTTCGTGTAGACGACTTTCTGCAATAGATAACTTTTGAAAATACCGTGATGAAAGGAGAATTTGCTCATTATTAGTAAAAACAGTCAACAATGTTATCTTCTAAGATGAAATATATCTTCATTTATAGACATTTGGGTCATTTAACCTCACGCAAATAACCTGTCGAGTGTTACTGAAATACGGGTAGTACTGCTAGCATACCAATAACCTGTCGAGTGTAACTGAAATACGGGTTGTACTGCTAGCATACCAATAACCTGTCGAGTGTAACTGAAATACGGATTGTACTGCTAGCATACCAATCCTGTCGAGTGTAACTGAATTACGGGTTGTACTGCTAGCATACCAATACTCTGTCGAGTGTTACTGAAATACGGTTAGTACTGCTAGCATACCAATAACCTGTCGAGTGTAACTGAAATACGGGTAGTACTGCTAGCATACCAATAACCTGTCGAGTGTTACTGAAATACGGGTAGTACTGCTAGAATACCAATAACCTGTCGAGTGTAACTGAAATACGGGTAGTACTGCTAGCATACCAAACCTGTCGAGTGTAACTGAATTACGGGTTGTACTGCTAGCATACCAATAACCTGTCGAGTGTTACTGAAATAAGGGTAGTACTGCTAGCATACTAATAACCTGTCGAGTGTAACTGAACTATGGGTTGTAATGCTAGCATACCAATACCTGTCGAGTTTAACTGAAATACGAGTAGAACTGCTAGCATACCAATACTCTGTCGAGTGTAACTGAGATACTGGTAGTACTGCTAGCATACCAATAACATATCGAATGTAACTGGAATACCGTTGAAAACGGCGAAAAACAACATCATTCAAATCCAATGAATGAAATGGAGATTTTCATTGATCCTTGACTAGACGACTATGGTGCATTTTAATGAAGATATACAGGAATGCGTGTCTCGCATGTCGATTACAAATAGCTACTTGTAGGTCAAAACGTAATACGGACATGCGTCGAAAAAACAACCATGTGTCGGACGGACAGGTGACGAAGAAAAACAACCATGTGTCGGATGGACAGGTGACGAAGAAAAACAACCATAAATGTATAATCTCCCGCCATTCATTACATCACAACAGCAGGATAAGTGTTCAGAAATATATCTGCATGTTATATACCCATTGTTAATGCTTTAATAAGTGGTTACATTTTCAGACAATAAAACAAACAAAACATACCTAAACAAATACCTTTATTATCAAATGACGTGGATCATAATGACTGTAGAGCGCACATTTGAGAGCATATAATATGAGTAGATCAAAATAATAAGACCAACCCGTGCATACATGAAACATTTCCTGGGCATACATATTCCGCAAATATGTCACTGGAGCTTTTTAGAAGCGTTTTGGGGAAGAGTGTAGAGTGTGAACAGATGACTAGACTTTACAACGCGTTTTAAAAGTACCATAAGGAGCAATACTCGAATTTAGTATATTCTAAACAGAGAGGTATCAATAACCTTTTCTACATGTCATCTAATCAGTTAATTCACCGGGCTGTTTTCTGCATGTCATCTTATCAGTCAATTCACAGTATAAAGTGGCAATAGATTAAGAGACTCTTACAATACTCCAATGTTAAACAAATGTATTCCCCAAAAGAATTGACCTGATCCTGACCTTCGTACAAATATGCTAATTATTAAGACGAACGTATCATTGCCATACAATCTTCACAGTGTACCATTCTCATAATATTTCTTTATTATATATTCATAAAGCAAATCACAAATGTGAAGAAATTACATCTGCGTCATAGCAAAATGACAATTTGTCAAAGGTCAAGACCAGGTTAGTTTTGTTTGGCAACAGATACTTATATTGATAATGCCAAAAAACAGTAAGTCGGAAAAAGAATGTATTGACATCCCATTTGAAAAACAAACAAAACGACAAGTCAGTTATAATGAAACGATTTGTAAGCAGCCGCTGTCCATGTCTACTTGCCCACAGGTTCAACTTCCTTCAATCTACAAAGAGTTAGAAGCATAAATCAAATGGTGTATGTATAAAGAGTGACACGGTAGACCCAATCTGAGCGGGCTCATAATAGCCTGATAGTAATAATTAGTTTAATATATATGTGTAAATAACATAAATCGTTTGCACATAATACATTTTTCTTTCGATTACAATATTAAGGGGATGGTATTTCATAAATAATATCTCGTATGGTGCTATGTAAATTTGAGCAGTGTTCTGCGAAAAACAACTTTTAGGCATGTGCGTCCAGTGTAAAAAAACAACCGTTAGGCATGTGCGTCCAGTGTAGATTCAGATCAGCCAGGGCATAAGTACATTCTGACCATGCTCTGCAATGTTCACTGATTAGTCAAATAGGGTTTCAATAAACTTCTGTATGTGTGTGGAACCTTTAGCATGGAAGCGCAGCGAGGTATTTTCCGTTACGAGTAATAATTACGCTATGGTTGGTTTTCCTGTAGCACCGCTTCAAACATTTCCGGTAGTGACTACATCTGCTGCTGTGACCCCAACGGTACAAATGTTCACTGGTCTTATCAATTATTTTCATCCCAAATCTTACATCTGTAAATCAATGTCAACCATGACAGTTGCATTTTCATCTTTCAGTGCGTCATTTCTTATAGTATTATCTGAAACTGCTCACCTTGCAGGAATGTTTTATTTGTCCTACAAAATAGCCCAATTCCGCAATCGAGATATATTACAAACACGAATAAAATGATTTCTAACAGGAATAAATCTTCAGCACAAGGTTATGATGTATGCAGTCTATGAAATAAATTAACTAATTAAAAAGGAGTTGCCGGTGTGTATCTCCTTAAACATTTGAGCTAGAATGTTAACGTATAATATCAAATATGTTCATTTAGTGATGTTCTACCAAAAGAGCTTAAAGTAAGTAGGTAAGGGAAAATACTTGGCCGCAAGGGGGCCTGACAGCTTAACAACATTTTGCAGAATCCAAGAAAACATCAGCATCCTCTATACCGATTTAAAAACCGAATGAAATATAATTTAGTAATCGACAAACTTTGGGTAGAAGTTGATAAGCACGCAACACGAAACAGATATTGGTCAGTTCTAGAATTTAGTGTTTCCAATAAGGCCGCAATGACCCTCTTGTGGAAATAATTGCCAAATAAGTACAACGTTGACAAATGAAAAATGTACTGAAGTTTATCGAAAAGTAAGACTGCTTTTTATTTTAGTCACTACAATTGCACCATACGGAGTGATAATCCATTGCTAAAGATGTCGTTGTCGCACATATAAATATACCTGTCCCTTAGCTTACCTTTTCTCACATAACGGCTTGTACATGTTGTTACATATATGGTCGCTCCATTTGAAATCAGGTAGTAAAAAATTCGCACAGTCTTCGTTTAGTTGATGGTTTCCTGACTCGGGTTGCCCTGGATGCCAATCCGTAAAAGTTGGTACCTCATTTGTGACTGTCCATCTCCAATCCCCCTCAATGACATCATCGTTCAAACCTAACCAATAATTGTGTGCTAGAAAAAAAAGGGTATGCCTGTTCAGGAATCAATCAATCTGCTCTAGTTCAGTGATCAATATAAATAGCATTATTTCTGTCAAATTGTGAATAACTTGACCAAACTTCGTTGGATACACGACCGCTGCTCTTGGTCGACACCGTCTGAACACTTTTAGATAAAAGGGTCGAAGTTAAAAAGACAATGATATTCAACTTATGCATGTTATAATTAAATCAGTTACAGTAACTCTTTAGATAAAAGGGTCGAAGTTAAAAAGACAGTGATATTCAACTTATGCATGTTATAATTAAATCAGTTACAGTAACTCTATAGATAAAAGGGTCGAAGTTAAAAAGACAGTGATATTCAACTACAGGCCTACTGGCGGCTTCCAATGATAAGTTTAACGCTCTTTACAAATTTAGAAGAGTCAACTCTATGCCGGTCTCATTCACTACAAAATAAAACGTAACACATTTAACGCTCTATGTTAACAACATAAACACATTTATTGCAAAACTATGAGATCTGAACTTCTTTATTCCAGAAAAATTGTAATAAAGTTTTACAGACTGGTAGTAATGGCTGCCCTCCTTGGTGCTCAGGGTTGCGAGGTAAGCATTACGACTGACTGGCTGGTGTCAGGATAAAGGGACCAGTAGTAATTCAATTCCTCGGAACTATTTATTGTAGGGATATGTGGATAAATACTGGATAAAAATGATACGCCATAGGTACCAGAAGCATTGTTATAAGATTTTTATCACGCCTCAAAATACATGGGTAACCTGTTTTAAAATGTCCCTGTTCATGCACGACTTTGGGTATGTATGGAGTTCACAATACATAGGTAACTAGGTTATTATACACTTACGTCTAAGACGTTTCATGTGTTATATACTTACGTTTAATACGTCTGATGTGTTATACATTTACAAGACGTCATATGTGTTATACATTAACGTTAAAGCCGTCTCATGTGTTATATATTAACGGCTAAGACGTCTAATTTGTTATACACTAACGGTTAATGCCGTATCATGTGTTATATACTTACGTTTAATACATCCCATGTGTTATACACTTACGTTTAAGATATCCCATGTGTTATACACTTACGTTTAAGACGTCTCATGAAATCCTTTAAGAAGTCGTTCTCGTGAACATCATTAACCTGGACAAGCTCGGAATGGTGACCCTGGCAGAAATACTGAAAAGTAACACATCCATATGAACTTTGATATGCTTTATGAGTGGATTAGATAAGGGGCAGTAAATTGGTCTTTCTCACCTATATTTCTCTTATGACTGAACAAAACCCTATGTTGTGGGTACTCAAAAGGATCGTCTCACAACAAGGGGTTTGAGTCATGAGGTAGATCATAAGGTAGCACTTGTACTAAGGCATAATCTATCCATAGCTGGACCATGAATGAAACAACAATTTTAGAGCATGAATATATAATCATTATACTATGTGCAATGGAAGTCTTATGCCCTAGCTGTCGTGTTAATGAAATTCTCTGCTCGTGGCTTGTATAAAAGAATGCTGAAATATCCAGCATTAGAAAAACCAACAAATTCATACCAATCAATTATTTTCATCCCAAATCTTACATCTGTAAATCAATGTCAACCATGACAGTTGCATTTTCATCTTTCAGTGCGTCATTTCTTATAGTATTATCTGAAACTGCTCACCTTGCAGGAATGTTTTATTTGTCCTACAAAATAGCCCAATTCCGCAATCGAGATATATTACAAACACGAATAAAATGATTTCTAACAGGAATAAATCTTCAGCACAAGGTTATGATGTATGCAGTCTATGAAATAAATTAACTAATTAAAAAGGAGTTGCCGGTGTGTATCTCCTTAAACATTTGAGCTAGAATGTTAACGTATAATATCAAATATGTTCATTTAGTGATGTTCTACCAAAAGAGCTTAAAGTAAGTAGGTAAGGGAAAATACTTGGCCGCAAGGGGGCCTGACAGCTTAACAACATTTTGCAGAATCCAAGAAAACATCAGCATCCTCTATACCGATTTAAAAACCGAATGAAATATAATTTAGTAATCGACAAACTTTGGGTAGAAGTTGATAAGCACGCAACACGAAACAGATATTGGTCAGTTCTAGAATTTAGTGTTTCCAATAAGGCCGCAATGACCCTCTTGTGGTAATAATTGCCAAATAAGTACAACGTTGACAAATGAAAAATGTACTGAAGTTTATCGAAAAGTAAGACTGCTTTTTATTTTAGTCACTACAATTGCACCATACGGAGTGATAATCCATTGCTAAAGATGTCGTTGTCGCACATATAAATATACCTGTCCCTTAGCTTACCTTTTCTCACATAACGGCTTGTACATGTTGTTACATATATGGTCGCTCCATTTGAAATCAGGTAGTAAAAAATTCGCACAGTCTTCGTTTAGTTGATGGTTTCCTGACTCGGGTTGCCCTGGATGCCAATCCGTAAAAGTTGGTACCTCATTTGTGACTGTCCATCTCCAATCCCCCTCAATGACATCATCGTTCAAACCTAACCAATAATTGTGTGCTAGAAAAAAAAGGGTATGCCTGTTCAGGAATCAATCAATCTGCTCTAGTTCAGTGATCAATATAAATAGCATTATTTCTGTCAAATTGTGAATAACTTGACCAAACTTCGTTGGATACACGACCGCTGCTCTTGGTCGACACCGTCTGAACACTTTTAGATAAAAGGGTCGAAGTTAAAAAGACAATGATATTCAACTTATGCATGTTATAATTAAATCAGTTACAGTAACTCTTTAGATAAAAGGGTCGAAGTTAAAAAGACAGTGATATTCAACTTATGCATGTTATAATTAAATCAGTTACAGTAACTCTATAGATAAAAGGGTCGAAGTTAAAAAGACAGTGATATTCAACTACAGGCCTACTGGCGGCTTCCAATGATAAGTTTAACGCTCTTTACAAATTTAGAAGAGTCAACTCTATGCCGGTCTCATTCACTACAAAATAAAACGTAACACATTTAACGCTCTATGTTAACAACATAAACACATTTATTGCAAAACTATGAGATCTGAACTTCTTTATTCCAGAAAAATTGTAATAAAGTTTTACAGACTGGTAGTAATGGCTGCCCTCCTTGGTGCTCAGGGTTGCGAGGTAAGCATTACGACTGACTGGCTGGTGTCAGGATAAAGGGACCAGTAGTAATTCAATTCCTCGGAACTATTTATTGTAGGGATATGTGGATAAATACTGGATAAAAATGATACGCCATAGGTACCAGAAGCATTGTTATAAGATTTTTATCACGCCTCAAAATACATGGGTAACCTGTTTTAAAATGTCCCTGTTCATGCACGACTTTGGGTATGTATGGAGTTCACAATACATAGGTAACTAGGTTATTATACACTTACGTCTAAGACGTTTCATGTGTTATATACTTACGTTTAATACGTCTGATGTGTTATACATTTACAAGACGTCATATGTGTTATACATTAACGTTAAAGCCGTCTCATGTGTTATATATTAACGGCTAAGACGTCTAATTTGTTATACACTAACGGTTAATGCCGTATCATGTGTTATATACTTACGTTTAATACATCCCATGTGTTATACACTTACGTTTAAGATATCCCATGTGTTATACACTTACGTTTAAGACGTCTCATGAAATCCTTTAAGAAGTCGTTCTCGTGAACATCATTAACCTGGACAAGCTCGGAATGGTGACCCTGGCAGAAATACTGAAAAGTAACACATCCATATGAACTTTGATATGCTTTATGAGTGGATTAGATAAGGGGCAGTAAATTGGTCTTTCTCACCTATATTTCTCTTATGACTGAACAAAACCCTATGTTGTGGGTACTCAAAAGGATCGTCTCACAACAAGGGGTTTGAGTCATGAGGTAGATCATAAGGTAGCACTTGTACTAAGGCATAATCTATCCATAGCTGGACCATGAATGAAACAACAATTTTAGAGCATGAATATATAATCATTATACTATGTGCAATGGAAGTCTTATGCCCTAGCTGTCGTGTTAATGAAATTCTCTGCTCGTGGCTTGTATAAAAGAATGCTGAAATATCCAGCATTAGAAAAACCAACAAATTCATACCAATCAATTATTTTCATCCCAAATCTTACATCTGTAAATCAATGTCAACCATGACAGTTGCATTTTCATCTTTCAGTGCGTCATTTCTTATAGTATTATCTGAAACTGCTCACCTTGCAGGAATGTTTTATTTGTCCTACAAAATAGCCCAATTCCGCAATCGAGATATATTACAAACACGAATAAAATGATTTCTAACAGGAATAAATCTTCAGCACAAGGTTATGATGTATGCAGTCTATGAAATAAATTAACTAATTAAAAAGGAGTTGCCGGTGTGTATCTCCTTAAACATTTGAGCTAGAATGTTAACGTATAATATCAAATATGTTCATTTAGTGATGTTCTACCAAAAGAGCTTAAAGTAAGTAGGTAAGGGAAAATACTTGGCCGCAAGGGGGCCTGACAGCTTAACAACATTTTGCAGAATCCAAGAAAACATCAGCATCCTCTATACCGATTTAAAAACCGAATGAAATATAATTTAGTAATCGACAAACTTTGGGTAGAAGTTGATAAGCACGCAACACGAAACAGATATTGGTCAGTTCTAGAATTTAGTGTTTCCAATAAGGCCGCAATGACCCTCTTGTGGTAATAATTGCCAAATAAGTACAACGTTGACAAATGAAAAATGTACTGAAGTTTATCGAAAAGTAAGACTGCTTTTTATTTTAGTCACTACAATTGCACCATACGGAGTGATAATCCATTGCTAAAGATGTCGTTGTCGCACATATAAATATACCTGTCCCTTAGCTTACCTTTTCTCACATAACGGCTTGTACATGTTGTTACATATATGGTCGCTCCATTTGAAATCAGGTAGTAAAAAATTCGCACAGTCTTCGTTTAGTTGATGGTTTCCTGACTCGGGTTGCCCTGGATGCCAATCCGTAAAAGTTGGTACCTCATTTGTGACTGTCCATCTCCAATCCCCCTCAATGACATCATCGTTCAAACCTAACCAATAATTGTGTGCTAGAAAAAAAAGGGTATGCCTGTTCAGGAATCAATCAATCTGCTCTAGTTCAGTGATCAATATAAATAGCATTATTTCTGTCAAATTGTGAATAACTTGACCAAACTTCGTTGGATACACGACCGCTGCTCTTGGTCGACACCGTCTGAACACTTTTAGATAAAAGGGTCGAAGTTAAAAAGACAATGATATTCAACTTATGCATGTTATAATTAAATCAGTTACAGTAACTCTTTAGATAAAAGGGTCGAAGTTAAAAAGACAGTGATATTCAACTTATGCATGTTATAATTAAATCAGTTACAGTAACTCTATAGATAAAAGGGTCGAAGTTAAAAAGACAGTGATATTCAACTACAGGCCTACTGGCGGCTTCCAATGATAAGTTTAACGCTCTTTACAAATTTAGAAGAGTCAACTCTATGCCGGTCTCATTCACTACAAAATAAAACGTAACACATTTAACGCTCTATGTTAACAACATAAACACATTTATTGCAAAACTATGAGATCTGAACTTCTTTATTCCAGAAAAATTGTAATAAAGTTTTACAGACTGGTAGTAATGGCTGCCCTCCTTGGTGCTCAGGGTTGCGAGGTAAGCATTACGACTGACTGGCTGGTGTCAGGATAAAGGGACCAGTAGTAATTCAATTCCTCGGAACTATTTATTGTAGGGATATGTGGATAAATACTGGATAAAAATGATACGCCATAGGTACCAGAAGCATTGTTATAAGATTTTTATCACGCCTCAAAATACATGGGTAACCTGTTTTAAAATGTCCCTGTTCATGCACGACTTTGGGTATGTATGGAGTTCACAATACATAGGTAACTAGGTTATTATACACTTACGTCTAAGACGTTTCATGTGTTATATACTTACGTTTAATACGTCTGATGTGTTATACATTTACAAGACGTCATATGTGTTATACATTAACGTTAAAGCCGTCTCATGTGTTATATATTAACGGCTAAGACGTCTAATTTGTTATACACTAACGGTTAATGCCGTATCATGTGTTATATACTTACGTTTAATACATCCCATGTGTTATACACTTACGTTTAAGATATCCCATGTGTTATACACTTACGTTTAAGACGTCTCATGAAATCCTTTAAGAAGTCGTTCTCCTGAACATCATTAACCTGGACAAGCTCGGAATGGTGACCCTGGCAGAAATACTGAAAAGTAACACATCCATATGAACTTTGATATGCTTTATGAGTGGATTAGATAAGGGGCAGTAAATTGGTCTTTCTCACCTATATTTCTCTTATGACTGAACAAAACCCTATGTTGTGGGTACTCAAAAGGATCGTCTCACAACAAGGGGTTTGAGTCATGAGGTAGATCATAAGGTAGCACTTGTACTAAGGCATAATCTATCCATAGCTGGACCATGAATGAAACAACAATTTTAGAGCATGAATATATAATCATTATACTATGTGCAATGGAAGTCTTATGCCCTAGCTGTCGTGTTAATGAAATTCTCTGCTCGTGGCTTGTATAAAAGAATGCTGAAATATCCAGCATTAGAAAAACCAACAAATTCATACCAATCAATTATTTTCATCCCAAATCTTACATCTGTAAATCAATGTCAACCATGACAGTTGCATTTTCATCTTTCAGTGCGTCATTTCTTATAGTATTATCTGAAACTGCTCACCTTGCAGGAATGTTTTATTTGTCCTACAAAATAGCCCAATTCCGCAATCGAGATATATTACAAACACGAATAAAATGATTTCTAACAGGAATAAATCTTCAGCACAAGGTTATGATGTATGCAGTCTATGAAATAAATTAACTAATTAAAAAGGAGTTGCCGGTGTGTATCTCCTTAAACATTTGAGCTAGAATGTTAACGGATAATATCAAATATGTTCATTTAGTGATGTTCTACCAAAAGAGCTTAAAGTAAGTAGGTAAGGGAAAATACTTGGCCGCAAGGGGGCCTGACAGCTTAACAACATTTTGCAGAATCCAAGAAAACATCAGCATCCTCTATACCGATTTAAAAACCGAATGAAATATAATTTAGTAATCGACAAACTTTGGGTAGAAGTTGATAAGCACGCAACACGAAACAGATATTGGTCAGTTCTAGAATTTAGTGTTTCCAATAAGGCCGCAATGACCCTCTTGTGGAAATAATTGCCAAATAAGTACAACGTTGACAAATGAAAAATGTACTGAAGTTTATCGAAAAGTAAGACTGCTTTTTATTTTAGTCACTACAATTGCACCATACGGAGTGATAATCCATTGCTAAAGATGTCGTTGTCGCACATATAAATATACCTGTCCCTTAGCTTACCTTTTCTCACATAACGGCTTGTACATGTTGTTACATATATGGTCGCTCCATTTGAAATCAGGTAGTAACAAATTCGCACAGTCTTCGTTTAGTTGATGGTTTCCTGACTCGGGTTGCCCTGGATGCCAATCCGTAAAAGTTGGTACCTCATTTGTGACTGTCCATCTCCAATCCCCCTCAATGACATCATCGTTCAAACCTAACCAATAATTGTGTGCTAGAAAAAAAAGGGTATGCCTGTTCAGGAATCAATCAATCTGCTCTAGTTCAGTGATCAATATAAATAGCATTATTTCTGTCAAATTGTGAATAACTTGACCAAACTTCGTTGGATACACGACCGCTGCTCTTGGTCGACACCGTCTGAACACTTTTAGATAAAAGGGTCGAAGTTAAAAAGACAATGATATTCAACTTATGCATGTTATAATTAAATCAGTTACAGTAACTCTTTAGATAAAAGGGTCGAAGTTAAAAAGACAGTGATATTCAACTTATGCATGTTATAATTAAATCAGTTACAGTAACTCTATAGATAAAAGGGTCGAAGTTAAAAAGACAGTGATATTCAACTACAGGCCTACTGGCGGCTTCCAATGATAAGTTTAACGCTCTTTACAAATTTAGAAGAGTCAACTCTATGCCGGTCTCATTCACTACAAAATAAAACGTAACACATTTAACGCTCTATGTTAACAACATAAACACATTTATTGCAAAACTATGAGATCTGAACTTCTTTATTCCAGAAAAATTGTAATAAAGTTTTACAGACTGGTAGTAATGGCTGCCCTCCTTGGTGCTCAGGGTTGCGAGGTAAGCATTACGACTGACTGGCTGGTGTCAGGATAAAGGGACCAGTAGTAATTCAATTCCTCGGAACTATTTATTGTAGGGATATGTGGATAAATACTGGATAAAAATGATACGCCATAGGTACCAGAAGCATTGTTATAAGATTTTTATCACGCCTCAAAATACATGGGTAACCTGTTTTAAAATGTCCCTGTTCATGCACGACTTTGGGTATGTATGGAGTTCACAATACATAGGTAACTAGGTTATTATACACTTACGTCTAAGACGTTTCATGTGTTATATACTTACGTTTAATACGTCTGATGTGTTATACATTTACAAGACGTCATATGTGTTATACATTAACGTTAAAGCCGTCTCATGTGTTATATATTAACGGCTAAGACGTCTAATTTGTTATACACTAACGGTTAATGCCGTATCATGTGTTATATACTTACGTTTAATACATCCCATGTGTTATACACTTACGTTTAAGATATCCCATGTGTTATACACTTACGTTTAAGACGTCTCATGAAATCCTTTAAGAAGTCGTTCTCGTGAACATCATTAACCTGGACAAGCTCGGAATGGTGACCCTGGCAGAAATGCTGAAAAGTAACACATCCATATGAACTTTGATATGCTTTATGAGTGGATTAGATAAGGGGCAGTAAATTGGTCTTTCTCACCTATATTTCTCTTATGACTGAACAAAACCCTATGTTGTGGGTACTCAAAAGGATCGTCTCACAACAAGGGGTTTGAGTCATGAGGTAGATCATAAGGTAGCACTTGTACTAAGGCATAATCTATCCATAGCTGGACCATGAATGAAACAACAATTTTAGAGCATGAATATATAATCATTATACTATGTGCAATGGAAGTCTTATGCCCTAGCTGTCGTGTTAATGAAATTCTCTGCTCGTGGCTTATATAAAAGAATGCTGAAATATCCAGCATTAGAAAAACCAACAAATTCATACCAATCTCAAATTAAGGATATTGCATCTTTTCCAATTTGAACTGGCACACATTTAGTAGTATTAGCCCTAAGAGTATGCAATGTAAAGGTTACATTCCCTGATACAAACAAGGCACAGGATTTTATTTGAGATAAGAAAACATCTGGCTAGTTTTCAGGCAAAATGAAATGTAGGATGTGTTCTACAATTCTTTCCAATATGCAGACGTTTGTCACAATGTTTTCAACTATATTCAATAATTATAATTTTATATGTAGAGAATTTTCATATACATCCTGAGATGTGATGTATGTGGAACGAGTTACAGCGTCCACCTCGAATAGAATACATAATGTACATACCACAGCATCTGTATACTTCATTCCTGTTTCATATCCGAAGAAATAACAGGAATCTTGAAATGGTACCCAGCCATCCTCGCAACATGTAAGATGGTTAGTATCTAAAACATGAAAATAGAGCATTGTCTACAAGTGACGATAAGTAAGACGGAGTGCTGACTCATACTGATATTTTCACATGTATAGTTTTACAGAACTGGGCCGAAACAAAGAAATATATAGGATTCTAGATTCTGATTAAGATTTTAGTTCATATACATTTCAATGATATGGAACACATCATTGTTCAATGTGTGGCCCTATATTCGACCAACTAAGTAGTAAACAAGCATACTGCGACGATGGTTCTCTTTTGTCTCTACTCTCACGACACCGCACGAAAAATGAAACAAGCTGTCGAGTTGTCGCGAGAACAGCGTCAAATACACTTGAATATTTCTTCTCCCCGTGTAAAAGTACGGGAAACGGAAGTTGTAATGGCTATGTGAAGTGCTCTCTGGTTGGCCGATATTTGATCGTGTCCGGATTTTAGCCAATCAGCGATCAGGTAATAGGAAACCATTTCTTTTTGTGTCGATATATTTAGTTTTGACGTGTCTGTGTTTTTCGCGGAAATGGTACCCCTTACGGCAACTCAAATATTAAGAAAACGAGGCGACGGATCAAAAATCGGGACGATCATTCGATGTAGCAACTGATGGGCTACACAACGCACACCGAGTGGTTTCTAAATTCGAAAAACTGTGGGAGCTTTTCAAACGTTTCCATAGCAACGGTGGTTTATATGGCGATCATAGTACAAAAGGAACAACTAGAGCCTAGACCATTCATCCCTACCAAGTTTGGTCGTAATCCGTTGAATAGTTTTGGCGCTACGCTTGCCACAAACAAACAGTTTGGCCCCAACAATGCACACGGGATATTACAAACAATGCTTTGCCCACTTTCGGGAAGGAGACAGTGATTCTTTTTAAACGTCTCCTCTCTTCAAACGCAAATATTTCGTGACGATAAAAGAAAAATTAACATATTATGGTAATATTGGCATAAATACCACGTGACAGTTAGCTTCTTAGAGTGTTTTTACTTGCATAACGTCTCTAATATTCCTCTTATATAACAACAAATCCATACCATAACGTCTCATATATTCCTCTTATATAACAACAAATACATACCATATGCTTTAATTAATTGCAAAAGAACACAGACTGCAATCGCTTTCATCTTGAAACTTTGAATGGCTTATCGTACCAAGTTAAATACAAATAAATGATTGAAACAGTTGTAAGGCCATGTGACTCGATTTAAATTCAGCATATGCCAATATTTGATAACTCGTAAGTCCGCGACTATAAAAAAGGCGGCATTAGTTTGAGTTTTAACGTCGTTTTCAACAGTTTTTGGCTAGACTATTCGAAGAATATGACAGCTATACTACTCACCCTGGCGTCGGCGTGCACGTCACAATTTGGTTAAGGTTTTGCATGCAAATACCTAAATACTGCATGTATTGCATTGAACTGTTCTACAACCCTGAACAACTATAACACCTATGTAGATTATCAAGTAAGATAACTCTATCCTGCATTTTATGCAAGTTATGGCCCTTGTTTTACTTAAAAATTATGGTTAAAGTTTTGCGTGCAACTAAATTAAGAGACCATATCTCAGTATTTACTTGATGCATTGAATTGAAACTTTATACAACCCTACCCAACTATCACACCTATGTAGATTATTAAGTAAGATAACTCTATCCTGCATTTTATGCAAATTATGGCCCTTTTTTACTTAAAAATTATGGTTAAAGTTTTGCGTGCAACTAAATTAAGAGTCCATATCTCAGTATTTACTTGATGCATTGCATTAACACTTTCTACAACCCTACCCAACTATCCCACCTATGTAGATTATTAAGGTAGATAACTCTATTTTGCATTTTATGCAAGTTATGGTATTTTTTTAACTTAGAAGTTCTGTTTTAAGTTTCTCGTGCAACTAAATAAAGAGTCCATATCTCAGTATTTACTTGATGCGTTGCATTGAAACTTTATACAACCCTACCCAACTATCACACCTATGTAGATTATGAAGTCAGATAACTCTATCCTGCACTTTATGCAAGTTATGGTCTTTTTTTACTTAGGAATTCTGGTTAAAGTTTTGCGTGCAACTAAATTAAGAGTCCATATCTAAGTATTTACGTTATACATTGCATTGAAACTTGAGCTGACCGCCATGAAAACCACCATTACCGTCATTGTTTCACCTGTGCACAAGTACTGTCTATGAATTCATCCCCATAGTTAAATAACGCTTAACAGAAACTTCTTTAAACCTCGTATGACTAATTGGCGAACAGTGCACAGATAGATCAAACTGCGTTTGTCGCATATGCTTCTACACGACTTGAATGTTAAAATGATTTTAATAAGACCATCGACGATCAGTTATCGGTTGAAGTGGCCAAATAAACCCGTTCCCACATACACAGAAGCACTCGGATACATATGTAAACTTATGAGTTCGCAATGAGCAGTAGACATAGAGGGCGACGATCGGTGCTTCTAGACGGATATTGTAGAATCCTTCACTATTTCTTGACCTAATTTAGACATAGAGGGCGACGATCGGTGCTTCTAGACGGATATTGTAGAATCCTGCACTATTTCTTGACATAATTTAGACATAGAGGGCGACGATCGGTGCCTCTAGACGGATATTGTAGAATCCTGCACTATTTATTGACCTAATTTAGATATGGAGAGCGACGATCGGTGCTTTTAGACGGATATTGTAGAATCCAGCACTATTTCTTGACCTGATTTAGACATGGAGGGCGACGATCGGCGCTTTTAGACGGATATTGTAGAATCCTGCACTATTTCTTGACCTGATTTAGACATAGAGGACGACGATCGGTGCTTCTAGACGGATATTGTAGAATCCTTCACTATTTCTTGACCTAATTTAGACATGGAGGGCGACGATCGGTGCTTTTAGACGGATATTGTAGAATCCAGCACTATTTCCTGACCTAATTTAGACATGGAGGGCGACGATCGGTGCTTTTAGACGGATATTGTAGAATCCAGCACTATTTCCTGACCTAATTTAGACATGGAGGGCGACGATCGGTGCTTTTAGACGGATATTGTAGAATCCAGCACTATTTCCTGACCTAATTTAGACTAGTTATTGGACACACATCATTCTTACATAGATAACGAACCATGGCAATTTATACGTGTAAGTAAACGGATTTTTCTTACTTTATTACACCTTTCTGTCCTCAATTGAAAACAGAAACACAGCACTAATAACGTCAACAGTAATTCTTATCGCTTTTTCCATAAAAAGAAAAACTCTTCATCGTTCGCAGACGCATTTTGACGCGTCTACAGCAGACGACTTTTAAAAGCAATGTTGCTAAAAAAAAATACCAATTTCTCTTTCTGTCTCATTGTTTTCATATCTATTTAATAAGTATGCTTTCATGTATAGAAACTTTTCATAATGTTGCATGGGATT